>JBBMOL010000190.1:600000-783839 GCA_037954665.1 Laguncularia racemosa
AACATAATTGTGGGAGGCCTGAATTTTGGAGGACAGTCTATCTCCCAAAGTAAAGCTTATGCCCATTCAAGAAATTATTTGATTGTACTCAATACTTAGACAAAGCACCTAAAAGTCGATACTATGATCACCTTTTCAAATGATGACCATGAAGGCATCATGTTTTCTCACAATGACACTCTTGTAAGCTAAGCTCGCACTGTTGATTTTGATGTTTGCAAAATACTAATTGATAATGGTAGTTGGACATAATATATAAGAAAGCCTATAATTAAATGAAAGATCAAGTTATGGCAAAATTAAAGCCATATGACAATGAGCTCTTTGGCTTCAATAACCAACCCATCAAGCTAGAAGGCATCATAACTCTTCCAATAGAGCTTAGAGACAGTCTTTATAAGACTCAAATCCTAGTTGATTTCCTCATCATCAACGCTTGATCCCTATGTAACATCATTTTAAGACTACTATCACAAAATACAGCAAGAATGATAACCTCTACGAAACACTTGAAGGCTAAACTCATTACTCTTGTAGGAGTCGGTGCTTGCAACAACGATCAACAAGCATCTTGGAATTAGTATCTCCAAGCCTTCTCCCAAAGAAAGGTCCTCACAATAGACTCTAAACTAAAGGAGAAACCAAGATCAAGAGGAGAACTAATAGGAGAAATAGAGGAAATTCAAATTGGCATCTCACCAAAACAGACTATAAAGATAGGGACAATAGTCTCAGTCAAGCTACATCAATAATTGATTGCCTTACTCTAAGCCAACATAGATTTTTTTACATGGTTACCATCTAACATGCCTAGAATTCCACTTGAGGTGATGATACATAGATTGAAAATTGACCCACTACAAAGGTTGTTAAGCAAAAGAAAAAGGCAATTTACACCTAAACGCCAAGTTGCTATCAAGGAAGAAGTTCAAAAGCTCTTAAAGGCTAGATTTGTACAAGAAGAACCTTATCTTACTTGGATAACCAATTGTGTGCTAGTGAAGAAGTCTAATGGGAAGTGGTGCGTATGCATCAATTGTACAAAATCTCAACAAAGTATTTGCTTAAAGGATTACTTTCTTCTTCCTCAGATTGATCAACTAGTAGACTTAACCTCAAGTCATGCATTACATAATTTCGTGGACGCTTTCTCAGGTTATAATCAAACTTGGGTGAACAAGCCCAACCAGATCCATACATCCTTAGTCACCAACTTTGGAACATACTGCTACAATGTTATACCTTTCAAACTCAAGAATGATAGGGTAACTTATCAAAGGCTGGTGACGAAGATGTTTATGCACCAAATTAGCTACAATAAAGAAGTGTATGTCGACAACATGATATTAAAAAGCAAGGAACCCTAAGAACACCTTGCAAACCTAAAAGAAAATTTTCAAACACTTCATCAGTACAATATGAAGTTAAACCCTCAAAAGTGTGTATTTGGTGTGGCATCTAGGAAATATTTTTGCTACAATGTCACTTCTTGAAGAATATAAGCTAACCCTAAGAAGATCAAGGCAATATTGGATATACAACCCCCTGAAATAGTTGAAGAGGCTTAAAGATTGACGAGGTAGATTGCTGCACTCAATAGATTTATTTCTAAGTACGTAAATAAGTGTGCTCCATTTTTCAAAGCTTTAAAGAACCCATCTGATTTTCAGTAGACAAATAAATGCTAAGCAACATTTGACAAGCTCAAGCACTTCCTTATAACCTTGCCAATGTTGTCAAAACCAATTCTAAGAGAAGAACTTTATCTCTACCTCTCCATTAGTGGTCATGCTCTCTCCTTAGTACTTTGCTAAGTTGATGAGTGAGAGCACTAACCCATTTATTATGTGAGCCACATCTTACAGGGTGCTGAAGTCATATATTCTAAGATAGAAAAGTTTGCTTTAGCCATGGTCATCTCTATATGAAAATTGCACCTTTACTTTGAGGCTCATCAAATAACGATTCGCATTAATCAACCCTTAAGGAAAATCCTCTAGAAGCCCAACACATCAAGAAGGATGGTCCATTATGCCTTAGAACTCAATGCATACAATGTCCAATACCTTCCACACGAGGCTGTAAAGGCATAAGTATTAGCCGATTCCATAGCTAAGTCAACAATAGAAGATAAAGCACCTACCAAAGTCTATAAGAAGCCCATTTAGATGCTTCACATAGATGGCTTGTCTACTTGAAGGGGGATTGGAGCAAGCCACGTATTGTGTGGACCACATGACGTTGAAATTCAATACTCTCTAAAGTTCAGGTTCCCGACCAATAACAAAAAGGCAAAATATAAAGTTCTCATTACTGGATTAAAGATAGCCAAGGGAACCGGTGTAGAAAAAGTCGAGATTTTTTCAAACTCACAACTTATAGTCCAACAAGTCAACGAAGAGTATGCAATTAAGGATGAAGAGATGACCAAGTATCTTGAGGTTGTTAGATCGCTATGTTGTAACTTTCCATCTTGGTGCATCATAAAGATTCCTCGAGCACAGAATGCCAAAGCAGATAAACTATTGAAGCTGGCCTCAACATGCTTCTCTAACCTGGATAAGAAGGGATTCACGGAATTCCTCCCTAAGAAAAGCACTAATGGGTCTCATCAAGAATGCCTAGTTAATGAGACCTAAAGTCTTAAGGAGCCATGTTAAATGGATCCAATCATTACTTACCTAGTGAATGGCACCATCCCTAAAGAAAGGAAAAAAAGCCAAGGCTTTAAGGTAAAACTAGCCCAATACATGCTCCTAGACAAACAGCTTTACAAAAGGGTATACAGTTTGCCACTCCTCAAATGCCTCCAACCTTCAGAGGTTGGGCACTTACTTATTGTGCTCTATGCTGTAGTATGTAGTAATCACATCATAGACCATGCTTTATCCTTTAAAGCGCTTTAAGCCATGTATTACTGGCCTACCATGAAAAGAGATGCCAAGACAATCATGTAACAATGCGATTAGTGTCAAAAGCATACCCTAGTCAACAAGTAGTCGGGTAATACTCTTATGCTAATCACGAGCTCATGGCGTTTCGCTCAATGAGGACTTGATATCCTTAAAACATTCCTCAAAGCTATAAGTCAACATCACTACATTATAATTTCCATCAACTACTTAACAAAATGGGCAAAAGTTAAGGCAGTAGCTATGATTACTAAACATAGTGTAAGAGATTTTGTCAACCAGGCCATATTATGTCGCTTTGGTATTTCTAGTGCCATCATTATCAATAATGGCGCCTAGTTCAAAAATCCAAAATTTGAGGTGTTTTGTGCCAAATATGGGATTAAAGTCCATTATACCTCAATGGCTCATTCGTAGTCCAATGGATAAGCTAAAGCCACCAATAAAGTTATTTTGTAGAGCCTAAAGAAGAGAGTTGATAAAGCAAAGGCGAAGTGAGCTGATGAGCTACCGTACTAGTCGAGCTTAAACTGCCCATCCTCCGCACTTGCAATCTAGACCTAAAAGTCAATGAAATTAGACTCCAAACCAACCTCGACTTCCTTAAAGAGTTAAGAGATCGAGCCAATTATAGAGTGGCAACGTATCAACAATGGTAACCAAGTATTTCGACAAGAACGTGAAACATAAGATTTTCTTACTAGGAGATTTAGTTTGTAGAAATCTTAAAGCCATAGGATCAAGAGGAGGCTAGGGCAAATAGCCCTAAACTAGGAAGATCCTATCCGCATATAAAGAGTTGTTAGACATAGGGCTTATGAGTTGGAAAGACTTACTAGACACCCAATCCCAAGGACATGGAATGTGAAAAAACTTACACCTATATTTTGAATAAGTTTTAAAACATGTTTTAGGACATGATTAAATCATTATCTTCGTTGTAAACGTTCCTATTATTGAACGAAATTGCAACTTGCATTTGTTATTTTCAAATATTTTGTTTAATTCATCTTATAGCTATACATGAAACTAGGACTCAATCACATAAATGGCATGATTAACGAGTAAAGTCCTAAGCCATATCTAAGCAACAAGATGCATTAAGGAACTCCACTAGATATAAAGTGAACGAGCACCTACCCCCAATTAGATAAACTGGCTGGACTTGTACCTTGAGCTAGCATGAGGAATCTCTTCATCAACTACGCTTGATCCTGAATGACGAAAATACTCTTCCTAGGGAATTAAACCCCTACATAGGCATTAACTAATCAACCGTGCTCTATGTTGATCAAACCTTAAAACTAATCTACAGTATGATATGCAATCAAATTAAAACCAATCTATAGAAATAATATCCAAACAAAATATACTTTGATCTACGGAAAAATGTTATACAATAACATTCAACTCAATAATAAAGACAAATAAGCAAGTCCTTCTCATTAAATGAAAAAAAGTTTGCAAGGCTTAGGGGTCAACATATTGACCCTGTACAAGTCAAACAAAAATCAAAAGAAAAGTTAAAAACTAAAAAGAAACATGATACACCTAAATCAATTTAGGATATTTTTACTGTGGTTAAAGGTTGGGTTTGGCACCTCTTCCATAAATGGCACAAGAGGTTGACTCTAACGCTTGGAAGGAAGAGGTGGAATTTCCTTAAGAGGAGGAAAAGGAAGTGTTTCGTCCTTAGCTGTAGGAGGTGGAGAAGGATGAGGAGGTCATGACTCACCATCTCCAGTGAGCTACGAAGCAACCTCATCATCTTAGGCTTCAGCCTCTACTGCTGCTCTCTCGACCTCTAACTCCTCCCTCCCCCTTAGAAGGGTGTCAGGTGCTCACATCTTAGCAAGCCAACTAAGGTTATACCTTAAATCCCTCTCATGGACCAACTTCTCATCCCCCGCTGGCTTCCCTCCATCATAGCAACCAACTACTCGACATATTCATTATTGAGTTGGATCTCTTCATAGTAATAATCCCTAACCATCTACTCCTACTCCTCTAGCTCTTAGATATGCATATTTTGTTGCACCATACACGTTTCAAGCTCCTTAACTTGCTTTACTAAGGTCTACTCCATTTCAATTGACTTATTGAGATAGTCTTGCATGATGTCTATGTCCCACTTATAATGTGTTGCCATAGCCTTCTCCTATTGAAGCTTTTGGAGAGGTACACCTTTCTCTTATGGTAGCTAGTGCCCTCCTTAGACAAGTAGTTGATGTGGCAAATGATACCTTTAAGCACTTGACGAGCCTTCTCTAGGTCAGCCATTGCCAGCTTAGCATGATCATCAACCTCGGCTACCCTCTTTCAATAATCTTCCTAAATAGCCCTAAGCTCTTAAGCTCTCTTCAACTCAACCTTCATAACAATCCACCTTTGTAGGTGGATTATTACAACGATACTAATAATGAACCCAAAATTTTGGCACCTCCTCCATAGCAATTGTCTCTTCAACATTCAATGACCTTTTCTTTCCCTTTCCTAGCCACAACTGCAGAGGAGGGAAGAGTTGCTAATGGGAGCTTCAGGCCCCAATTGCCGATTCCCCTAATGAGGGGCTTCTTTTGAGAAGACAACCTTTACTTAGCCTTGTTTACTCTAGGTACTTCTTTCTTGCCTCACCTTACCTAAGGAGTGGCAAGGTCTAAAATGCATATCGATCTGATCGGAGGCACATCTACAATATAAAGAGAATGGCATCTAATTGTAGGGATTAGTCAATAAAACTAGATGATGTACTATAGGCTCATTGAGTAGTGTATAAAAGCCCCTTAGGTACTATACCTTGTAGGTAAGTAACAAAGAAAGCCTACTAGCTTCTAGTTGAAATTGAATATAAAGCTTATTGGGCACTTAAACTTGTAGATTTTGACCTTGATTCTACAAGTAAAAAGAGAAAGCTCCAACTAAATGAATTAGATAAATGGTAGGTGATAGTGTATGAGAACTACAAAATTTATAAGGAATAGACCAAGCTATATCATGATCAATAAATCAAGTAAGACAAGCAATTCCACGAAGGCACTCAAGTGTTGTTATACAACTCATGTCTTCGATTGTTTTTTGGAAAGCTCAAATCTAAGTGCTTTAGGTGATTCACTATCACAAGGATCTACCTTTACAAGGAAATAGAGGTATCATACCTTGAAAAAGGCACATTTAAGGTCAATGGCTAGAGATTAAAAATTTATTTGGAAGGAGAGTTCAACCAAAGAAAGCAGGAGGAGTTTACTCTCCATCCCATCAAGCCGATAACATCAAACCAGAGTGCTTCTTAGGAGGCAACATAAATTTAGTTTAGTTTTGATTTACTTTTATTCACTCTTTTTTTTTTCCACTTTCAGTTTTTAGTTTTTATACTTGGTTACTTGTAAAAATTACACTAAATCTTAGTCTTAGGGAAAGAATGTGAGTAGGAGGACAAACTGGATGACAAAAAACATGAAAAGTAAGGTAAGACAAAAGTTACACGACCTAAACGTGGCCATGTAACAAGATGTGCAACCTTGCATGCCCAAAAATTCAACCGTACCAAGAAAAACTAGGTTAACACACCCAATAGCAAGGCCATCCTAAAGGCCATGTCAACAAGCATGCTCACTGGCACACCCTTGGCTTGCCCATGTCGAAGAAAAGGAGAAGAAATTAATTTACAAAAGATACGCAACTAAGTACATGACCGTATACTTTGTTGTGTCAAACATGAGAAAACTTTTACAAGAGCTGTATGGGCATCAATATGTTCGTGTCAATTCCTACGCCAGGTAAGTTCAAAAACACTCATAAAGATAAATGGCCATCGACACACCCATTGGCACGATCGTGTTAATAGCTATGTCAACCCACCTAGCACAACTTAATTGTATCGAAAGGTTTTGCAAGCCGTGTCACCCATCATGTGCTTGTCTTCAAGCACTTTTTCATCATGATTAGTTTTGTTTTGCTTATTGATCTGTTTATTATGATGATAACACAAATCTTTTTGGTATCTAGACTTATGTAACCTAAGGATTACTACATGAACTTATTTTTATTCAAGTTTAATGAAATTTATGTTCTTAGATTAAATTTTGGGTGTTTGATTTTTATTGAATTGATATTTTTAGAGTATCAATTCAATTATTTGATATTATGCACATAGGTTGAAAAATCATATGCATGATTAGATCTACAAAATTGAAAAGAGTTGCACACATTCCTATAATTTAGAAAATGTTAATCTTCTAGATTATAGTCAACCCTAATAGGAGGAATTCAAAGAAAGATAATGCAATTTGTGGGGTTTAAATCTAGAAGAAATTTTGATTAATCAATAGCGAATTAGGAATTAAAAATCTCCAAAGAGTTATTAGTTTAATTTAAAAATTATCACGGTTTAGGATTAGAAAGATGAAATGGCCTATCTTTAATAGTTACATAAGTAATTTTAGGGGAATTAATGTCTAGATACTAATCTATTACATTTTGATTCTTTAATTTTTATTGCTTTTGTTTCCTATTAATTTATGATATTAATTAGTTTTTTATATATAGTAAAAGTTAATACTAGTAGTTATAGTCTCTATGAGATAACACTTAATTTATATCTACTATATGGGACAACATTTAATTTATATCTACTATACTTTATAAATGATAGGTGCACTAGCTTTGACATATTAGGGTAAATCTAAATGTATCACCTCACCCTATAGAAAGGTAGGTAAATTAAAACGACTCATCGTACTCCTCACCGTATTTTTAAAGGTATGATTATGTCTCCTAACCACACAATTTTGCTCAAGACTTCCAAGCATGGTTATTGGACAAAAGTTCCACACTCTTGTAAATATTTGACAAACAAACACATGCTACCTTATGTCACCATGTATGCCATAATACTTACCACCATTGTTAGATTTTACAATTTTAATGACATTCCCTAGTTGTTTTTCAACTTCTTGCTTGAAAATTTTAAAATTTTCAAGAGCATTAGACTTTTCATTTATCAAATAATTGTAACCATAATAGGAAAAGTAATTAATAAAAGTAATAAAATATTTATTATCACACAATGTGGAAGAATAAAGTTTGCTAATGTCAGGGTAAATTATCTATAAAAGGTTTGATCAAAGAGTTGCACCTTTGTTTATATATATATAAATCATGATTAGTTTACCCTAAATACAATCAAAAGTTTTCATGTCACTAAAATCAAGAGAAGGAGTAATTCCTACTTTAATTAATCTTCTAACTATTTCCTTAGAGATGTGACTTAATCATTTATACCACAACATTGAAGATTTCTTCTTTGATAAAAAAGAAAAAAAAAACTTTTAGAAACAATATTCTTAACACTCAAAAAGATATATTTAGTATTATTGGCTAAACACATCACACATAATCCATCAGTTAAAACATTGTGACCGATAATTTGAAAATTTATAGACAATTCAACATTTCCACTACTAAAACCAATAGAATGTCTTATTGTCCAACAATGAAATAGAAATTAAATTTCTTCTAAAATTTGGTACATATGTTTTCAAAAGCAAGCTAAAAACCATTCTCTAAATTCATGTGATACTAATTTGACATCAATTTCAACATTATTTTCTACTCTCAATTTGACTTCATTTTCTCTTACCCCTTTTAGGACCCTTTTTTCTTATAAAAGAAACATGCGAGTCCTTTTTTTTTCTTTTTAATGGTGGCTTTAAGATCTCCCACATAAGTAGTTTGACCACTATTTTGCTTATTGGATTCCTCAACTTTCTTAGGAGTATTATGAGAATATTTTTCTTGACTACCCTATCCCTTATGAAAATTTGGTTTAGATTAGGAAACAAGAAAGACACACTCACTCTTTTCTTTCTTCAATTTCTCTTCCTTAGTAATACAATTAGAAATAATGTCATTGATACTTCTAACTAAATTAAGTTTATCATAGGAAGTTTAGATTTAGCTAAAGTAAGGTGGTAAAGAATTAAGGGATTGACTAATTATGAATTAATCAAAAAGAAATTTTCAAAAAAAAAAATAAGTTTCAATTTAATATGAACTATTTTAAGGATATACTCTCAAACCCCTCCCACTTTATCATATTTCATTTCACTTAATAGACTCCTTACCATAGTGCTGTTAAAGATTTAGTGCATATTGCCCACATCAGTATATAAATAATAATAAGAAGAAGAAGAACAATAACTCTTTAACATTGTTGGTCTCAAGTAAGCCATTAAGGAGATGTTTAGATTTGGATCATTTTGTGGTCACAAGACTCAATTTGTTAACATATGACTCCTTTTGTTCAACAAAACTATTATCAGTGGTTAGCTCAATATCCACAATATCCAAAGCAAACTCAATGCATTGTTTACACTTCTCGTAATTAGTGGCATTCAAACTCTTAATAATAGTAGTATGATTATTTATACCAAAATTAACTATATATCATAATAAGAATGCAACAAGTTAATAATTTAGAAAATAAATTAATTCCTTTTAAAGAAAAAACTCAAATGGCTTTGATTGTCTCGAGAGTCCAACACATCACTTATAAACCCCCTTTAGGTAGGAATATAACATGCATTATGATCTTCTTGCATGATGCAAACCAATGAGAATACACAAACTTTTGAAAAATTTTCCTTTAGGAGATAAATTTTCTAAGCCATGTATTTCTACATAATGCTCCACTCTATCCCAAAATTAAAATATATAAATACTCCCTTTAGGCAAGTAATTATATATAATAATTTAAGATAAAAGCCATTACATAAATCACAAGACAATTATATAATTTTAAAAGAATAGACCACTTTGGTAGCAACTATCCACATCACCTTATAAAATCATCTATAAAATAAATTTTGTCCAAATCACCACAGTGCAATTTAACCACATATATGCACTTGAATATAATCATGCACAATACTTTTATACACATATGTACCCTCAAATTTAATTGCATCCTTACCACAATTTAAGATTCACATGTAAAATACAATATTATAAAATTATAAAATAAATCAAAATTGATACTATTATATTATCCATATCCATAAGTGAAATAATTCTATTTATATTGTATTAATATATAAATTGATATGGTCATAAAAGTCAAAAAGGAAACAAAAATCCATATCACTAAACAAAATAATCAATTACTATTAATATAGAAACTAAGATGGTCATAAAAACCAAAGAAGAAAACAAACCTTAATAGAATTTGCTTCAGTCTCACCTTGTTATATAGTAACATTAATCAAAAGAATTTTCACTTTACATATTTTAGTTTTATAAGATATCAATTTCAATGCTCATGTAGGATATAATAAAACAACTATAATGAGAGACTCAATTTATTAAGAAAAATAATAAAGCAAATCAAACAGTCAAACTTTTAAAGAAACTAATTACATATTAGGATCTAATCAAGTTTTGCATCTATAACTTTATATGTATCTAAAGTCAATATGTATTCTCTCAAATGGGAACTTCATCCATTTTAACCAAAGGATCAACTTATATTTACTAAATAAAATTATCCTTTTAAAAAAATTCCCACCAATGAGATAATAATACAAACTTAACATTTAATTAAAAAAATTTTGGTTTTTCATTTTTCCCTTTTTTTTTAATCAAAGATATACTCTATCAAACATGATAAAAAGAACAGTCTAGGATCACGAATAAGATTCAACCTTGTTGAAAATAAGAAAAATCTCTTGTAAAAATTTTACAAGATGAATTGATAATTCAAGGATCCCATTCACGTACAACGTTTGGAATTTCCATCATGTGTTTCTAAACATTAAAAATCTATTTTGAAGAATTTAATTTTAATATCACATCAACTACAAATTGAATTGCGATTCATCATATTAGCTAAAAAAAAACTATTATTAACTTACTATCTAAATTTCTCCTCTTTTTTATATCACATTAGTCAACAATGAAACTAACAAGACAATATAGCATCCACCTTTACTATAATCCACCACCAAGCATGAGTAGAAAATTTGAACCATCATTAAAACAAGCACAAGATCATTAAAAAACAACAAAAGGTACGAATGATCATTGATAATCGAAAATAAAACTAAATCCTAAGCAAAATTATTAAACAAATCATTCAAGCATACACATAATTACATAGCTACAACTAAAATAGATTTGCAAGCAATTCATAAAGTAGAAGCATAGTTAATTAAAATAATTAGGGCTCTAAATTCATATATGTTAGGTTTTGATACCACATGTAAGAATTTTTTAGATTATATATACAAACTTAGAATACCGTATTCAAATAATTATGTTGTGCGCACTTATATTGGTTGTAACCATAATTAACTTGTAGAGTTGTGTTGATGATGATATGACTTGGTCTTCTTGTCCTTCAGTGGAGCCATTTTTGTCAATGGTAAAGAGTGGAAAGGTGACTTAGCCTATATATAATAATCTAATAGGATCTTTTCATTAGGACTAACAATTGGGCTCATTCTTTATACTAAGTCATCTAACTATATCGTTAAATAAATACAAATAAAATTAACACACGTAAATAGATCAAATAATAATTTAGTCCATTTAATATACCTCATCAACTGCAATTTAATCGATGTTGGAAATTTTTCCAACAGGGGCTGACCCACCCATGTCTACTAGTCCTCGCAGTACGGATTCCTGTTAAATAAGTGGGGGGAAAGTCTAGTGTTGGACAATTAGTTATTCAACTAACTTTTGGGTGGGGGAAGTTTTCCCTCCGGTATCCGTACGAGACTTGCTGGTTTTCATGTTTGCAATACAATTTCTATCTCCTGCTGGTCCCGTCACAAAATGAGCACCACATGTATTGGATAATTCTCTCTCCCTCCCATGGATGTTTAAACATATGTCTCTCTGCAATGTGCATGGTCTAGCAGTGTACTAATAGGAGTTTAAGGTATCGTTCCTTCACTCCCAAATAAAAAATGAAAAATGAAGACTACTCATCATCATCAGCTAGTGAGCCTCTGCTCAACACCCGAAACAAGACACAATGTAAGACGAAAACGTACGTTAAATTGATTCTCAAGATCCTAATGTGGGTGATTTTCATCGGATGGATTGGCCTCTTCGTTCTTTTACCACTGGAACCTGTACATCAAGCTGTCCGCAGTTGGTATGAAGGCTTGGAGTCTTACCCCATATTTTCCCTTACAGGTTTATTTCTTGCGATTAATTTGTCTATGTTTTTCACTTTCTCCTGTTAGTGAGGTTACTTTTTGTCAACTATCCAATGTTTTTTTAAAAAACAAAGTTGTGAAATGCATGCAGGAGGTGCATGTCTGATATTCACTGCTCCTATCCTTGTAATCGCATGCCTCGCCATTCCATACCTTGCCATTCGTGAGGACGAAAATACATGCAGGTATGTTTCTTACCTATCCTGACTATCATCTTTTCTTTCTTTCTTTATTTTTATTATTTTCAGTATCTTTTTGAAATTGTTTGAAGAGCTCGTTTTAATTATTTCATATAACTAAGTTCTCATAAGGAATGTGGGAGAAAAATAAAATCTCATCCAATTCCTTAAACTGTAGTTTTAATATTCTAAGAAGTTATAATTAATATTTTAAGGAACTAAAAAGGATGAATTGTTATTTAATTTGTTTTTAGCACTGTCCTTAAACTCTATTGTGTTCTTTTTTCTATTTAGTCCAAATTGAAGTCCTAATCAGTTGGTCTTCTAAAATTTGAACATGCAATATTCTTAAAGTTAAAGTCTAGTTCTCATATGTTAAAAGTACTTTTCAAAATGAGTCCAATTGGATAAATTTACAAGCTCTAATTCATTGCCTATTTGGTTTTATATATATATAATTCTCAATCTAAATCTAATCAAAACATCATTTGAAGCCACAATTAACTTAAACTTATCTCATTCTTATAATGCAAAAATAATTAACCCTAACTATGGTCTGAATATTAATTTTTTTAAACTTAACATTCATATTTAAAGCTTAAAAACCGTTAAATTGTATATATCTAATATGACTTTATTAAACCCTTAAAATAAAACCCAATGACCATCAATTGACCCAAAAATCCTTATTTTTTACTAATTTTCTAATTTTTATATTTTTCTTTTTTTTTTGTATTCTTTCCTATTTTCTGCTTTTTATAATTTTTTTATAATTTTCCTATTTTTTGTATATGTATATATTTTTATTCTTTATTCTTATTTTCTTAGGGTGTATAAATCACATGGAAATAGTTCCCTAGAGTCCATTTTGAAAGTTGGTAGACTTATTTGCTCCCTAAAATCCATTTTGAAAGCATGAATTCATTGTGCTCCATAGAATCCATTTGGAAAGCATAGATTTGTAATGCCACCTTGGAGTAAATTTTGAAAGTACACATCTATAAGGTTCCATTTAGTCCATTTTGAAAGTGTAAATCCTCAAATTCCTAGAGTCTATTAAAAAGTGTGAAGCAAATCTCTAGAGTCCATTTTGAAAGTGTGGCATATACCTTTAGAGTCATATTTTGAAAGTGTAGAGCAGATGCATAGAGTCAAATTTTGAAAACGTCAAGCAAATACATAGAGTAAAGTTTTGAAAGTATGTAGTAGGTACTTAAAGACTATTTGGATCTACAGATCTCTAAAGTCCTTTTGGATCCATATATTGAGATAAATTTGGATTCTTAGTTCCTTAGTGTCCATTTGGATCCATATATTCTAAAAGTCACAATATTAAAAGTGTGGGCTTTATTGGTTCCATGACCTCATTTGAATGTATAGGAAACCATTTTCTCTTTAATCCACACAACACAACATAATTTAATAAAATATACATAATATATGACAAGTGCTCTTAGCATTCACAAACAGCAAGCAACAATAATTCAAGTACTTGGTTTCCACTTATAATCTCGATAATAACTAGGTCAAGTTCGAATCCTAAATCATTTAACATACAATGAATTGATAACTTATACACTAAAAGATCATAATTCCTAAATTCGCAAATTGATCCCAACTTTATAATTGATGGGTCTTAGTTGCATTCTTTCTTATCCTAAAAGACGTGCTTGGTTGACTTAAGAGTGTAAGTAGTCAATCGAGATGCCTAAGCTATCGATATGATGCATGATTAGCCTATGGCCTAGGTTAGCTAGGTGTCTCTCTTAGAGGCTCGATTAGCCAAGTTGTCCCAATGATTGACCGTGCTTCTTCCTAATTTGTATTTATCATATTAAGTCTCAAAAATCCATACTTTTAACCTACAATTTTGTTCTATGATTCATCCTAATTATATTACTTCTAAACATTATTGTTGATTAATTACAATAAGATAGTATCGTTATCTCCCATTATCAGTTATATATCCAATTATATAAAAACAATTCTTTTCATAAACTTTTGATATTACATGAGACTTATTATGTTTAGTTCTAAAAATTGTGGTTATGGCCTAAAAAGGTTAGCTTTAAATAATAATTGCTATTTATAAAATGTGAACAAGTATAAGTTTCATTGCCCAAACACGATTAATGATGATAACATTAGATGCTACTATAGTAGTGAGAGGCTAGGCGATGACAATTGAAAGGTTTTCATTAAGCATTATTATTCACAAGGGAAGAGAGATCGGCCCACATTGCCTCCTTTCATTGACTTGCCTTCTTATAGCTCAAAATTCCTAATACCTATTGTCTAATCCTAGAAGCTAATCACCCTAAGCTCACCCTTTGGGAGTTGCTTCTAATGCAAAAGGCCAAGCCTACACCTATCTTTATTATTAAAGAATTTCTTGTTCTTACATATTTCAATTTCTATGTTAAGAATTAAAAAGATTTAAGTGTAGGGAGCTTACTTGATTTGGGGTGTTTCCTAACTTCTTCTCTTTCTCTTTTGTCACAGTAAGAAATTTCTTATTGGAGTGAATTGTAAAAGGGAGCTTACAATCTCTCTTATAGAGATTAAATCAAAATCTAAACAAATCTATCTTAGGAAAGCTTTTGGATAAGTTCATATTCTATACTCTTTTTCTTTATTTTTTGTTAAGATGCCTTTTATACTTGCACACAGGCACATTAAGTATATCTTTAATATAAATTGACATTATTTATTCATTTACTATTATATTATTCAACTTATGGGTAATATATATACATATATATTATACTCTTGTTCATTTTAATTTTTTCACATAACTAAATTTAAATTAAGAAAGCTAATAAAAAGTTGAAAATTAGGAAAATATAATTTTTCTCTACTTTTCAATAATATACTTATTTTTACTATATAATAAATAATATATAATATATCTAAGAATGTAACTACGTATTTTCAGAAGTTTTTAAAGGCAAAGCTTGTCTTTCATACATAATCAATAGTTAAGGGGGGTGATTGTAATACACATAGATAGGACTTGATAGCCCTTAAATTCTATAGATTGTTAGGGAATTTAAGGAAGTTAAAGCCCCATTTTAGAATTCAAGGTACGATTATTCATCAAACTAAATCGGAATGACACGAGAACTAAACTAAACCGGATTGAACTAGATTGGACTAAATCGAACCGCAAAATATAGCTCTTTTATATTTCAATTCAATTTGTGGTTTAGTTCAAATAGAGTCCAAAGGGTTCATAGTTTGATTTAAGGGATCAAACCCAACTAAATTACTCAAACCTAGCCAAACTACTTGAACTCAAACCAAACCACTTCTTATTAAAAAATAAAAATAAACAACATTTTTTAGTTTTAAACCCTATTGACATTTCAAACTAAACTTATTTACCTTTTCATTTTTTTTTTTTTTTGTATCTCATATCACTCTCAATCTCTAGTATCAACTCCTTTTCTTCATTTTCATCTCTCATCTTTTAAGTAGACTCACATGCTTGCACTATTACTTAAAATGCCATATTACTATGATAAAATATTATGTAGTTTAAATTCTTGCATAATGTTTCTCAATTTGAATATCGATATTGGACTAAAAACTCTATTGATTGTTTATAATATCTACTAAAATAAGGTGTTTTTAAAAGCAATTCAAACTAAATTAAACCAAACCAAACCACATCATAGACAATTTGTTTCAAAACCTTAAACTATTAAAAGTGGTTTAATTTGTAAAGCAATTGAACCGAACCATTTTAAATGCAATTCGATTCAATTAGGCCTCTAAACTAAGCAAAACTAAATATCTCAACCAAGCAACTTCAATTGCAGTTCAGTTCGATTCGGCCCCTAAACTAAACAAAACTAAACCATGGACGCTCCTAATTTAAGGTTGTATCTAACCTAATAAGTTGATAGTTCAAAGATGAAATCATAATTTTCCAAATAATTTTGAACGAAATACTACCTTATTTTTTTTAAGTACCTTTATTTTGTGTGTGTGTGTGTTTCCATGTCTTTTGGTTGATTATCTAATGGACACCCCCATTGGTTTTGTTTGTTATATTTTGTGAAATGAGCCTATATAGAAATCAATTTACTCATTTTTTAAACATAAATTGTAAATATATCTATTTATAATTGTTGCATATGCACTTAGCCTTTTATTCTAAAAATTAAGCATTTAAATTCTAAAATCTATTTAAAAATACACTTACAAACCCTTCTACAACAATTTGAGATACGAAAAGAACAAGAAAAGTTAAAAAAATACTAACCGTAGCAAAATTCTCAAAAGCTAAAAATAAAAATAAAAGTTCTCTCTTTATATTCATTTTTTGTAATTTTTTAATTTATATTTTTTTTAGTTTGTCTAAGGGCAAAATAGTAAAATATAATCCAAAAGCATGTTTTTAAAATACTTTTAGCTTTAAATGCTCAACTTTCAAAGATAAAGAAGACTAAGTGCACTTAAACCAAATTTAAGAGAATTCATTTGTGTTTTACCTTGTTTTTCCTAGTAGGGGAAAACATAAGAATAAAGATAAAACAATATGATCATAGAGCTTTCACATTGATATTTTAAGAAAAGGATTAGAGGTTTATTATAACAAATTAAGAGTGTAGATGATAGAATTTGGCTGACCCGATCACATGCATACTGCATGCGTCATGTGTTTTACATAATTTTAGAAAAGTGATGTGGAAATGTTATGTAAATGGATGACTTAGAAAAAAATGATAGGGAGGAAGAATAGCTAGTCTTGGAGTCTCAAGTGCGTGAGCAACATATAAGAGAGTCTAGAACCTCGACCTTGTAGTTCTTAAGTAATTGATCAAGGTTATTCTTTGTCTAAACAGTTTTTTGATCTCTAAGAGCAAAGCTCCTACATTAGAATATTGTTTCTCTAACCTCAAAATTATTTCAAATGAAAGGCATTACTTAATATTTATAAATTCTGGGTGTAATAACATCCTTCAATCTTCTTGATGATTGACAATTGAGATGAAGCATAATCATTTAGGAGCTATCTTGATGAACTTATCATGGGGTCAAGAATTAGAGCCCTTTTTATTAAGTGAATAAGCTTACCTAAAAGAGGTTACAAGCAAGTAGACTAGTCCAATGACCTGTACTTCGAATCCACCAAATTAAATATTTTTAAGTCATTCCAAGATATAAACTAGACTCCCTAAACCCTATAATTAGTCTAAGAGGTCATGCTCAAATTAATAGTATAGTAGGCATAGCCCAACATTCTAATGTAACCACTTTAGCTAAGAGAGCTATCAAGCTTTTTTCCCCCCTTACATTACAATTCCATAAAAGTATTAATCAAGTAAAATACCATACTTAAACTCTTAAAATATGGTTTGGCATCCATAAAAACTTTCTAAAATGTGCATTTTGTCTTCCCAACTACCATTAAAATTCCAAAACTATTACTTCTTTTGGAATCTTATATTGATGATAAAAAGCTTTGATGGTTGCCTTTGGGGCTAGCAGTTTTTTTTTTTTTTTTTTTTTTGGAAGGTAAACGTGTATTTTTTATGGTTTAAGGGATTTATCTATATTTAACAATAATTTGGGGAGTAAAACTTACTATCCTTATACTTTTTATTTTTGTATATTTGCTGTTCTCACTAAAATTTCACCAAAAGCAATATAACTTGTATATGTAAATCATCTAAGATAGTAATCTAGTATATTAAAATTTAAAAAAGCTTGTAAGGATAGTGATCGTAAAAATATAGCACTATAAATCCCAATTGCTTGTGTGAGAATCAAATTAATACTGTAGAAGTTCCTTCGAATCAAAACTCTCCAGGGGAAAGAATCAATTTATAAAGAATTGAAAGTTATATGCATTCATTTTATTTTATATCCTCCCCTTTGCATCATCACCAAACTCTTAAAGAAAACAATGAGAAATTTAAAGTAACTAATAAACCAAATGAAGTAGGATCGTTTTGCTTCAATCTAATTCCAATCGCATTAATTGAGCAAACTACAGGGAGGAGAAGCCGCTAAGCAAATATCCAAGGCTTAGGCTCTGGACATTTCCTATTCTTGTAGAGGGGCCTTTTGGTGTTGTCTCTGCCGCCGAACTTATTGGCATTATCCTCGTTGCTGTTTACGTTGTCTGGGCACTGTGTGTGTATACAATGAGGAACCTCGGCACTGCACTGTTGGTGCCTTCCAAGGAAAGATGGTAACTTATTTTCTTTATAATGTATATATGAATGTTATCATATACGATATATAAACAAATATTCTTTTGAGAAACTAGAACATCTAAGTGGGAATTTGATTGATATTTTTCCTCTTGGTTTCTTGGCATCAACATGACTACCATAGGGAAGTGATGCTTGAATGTTCTGGTTTATCACTTGGCTTGATGGGATTGTATTGCACTGCATTATTGTTCCTCCCGGTTGCTAGGGGATCGATTCTACTTCGCCTCATAGATATCCCATTTGAGCATGCTGCTAGATATCATGTATGGCTGGGAAATCTCACACTGCTGCTCTTTACTCTCCACGGATTATGTTACATTACCGCGTGGTCGATGCAAGATGAACTAGAAAATGTAAGCTCGCATCCAACCTATTTATACTCGTGTTTTTTGTAGTTGCAACCTAGAACCCATCATCTCTTTCTCCTTGTCTATCCATTACAGTTGTATGTTCTGGCTCTTCAAATCGGTTAGACTTGCAAAACATCGAAAGGCTCAACTTTGCAGGTGATCAAAACATTTTGGTAATAACCCATATTTGATAATGTTCCATGCAGTTGTTGACATGGCGAGATACAGGAGTCGCCATTCTTCCAGGATTTATCGACTATTTTGTTATGCTGCTCATGTGGATGACATCTCTTTACCCAGTGAGGAAGAAGCAATTTGAATTGTTTTTCTATACACACCAACTGTACATGGTATTTTTCGTTCTCCTTGCTTTGCATATTGGTGGTGTTGCTTTCACGGCCGTAGCTGGATCAATTTTTCTTTTCATGCTTGATCGATTTCTAAGATTCTGTCAATCCCAAAAGACGGTTAATGTTATTTCATCAAAGTACTTTTCTTGTGGAATTGTGGAGGTGGTCCTTCTGAAACCAGCGAGTAAGTCTTTTCATTAAAGCTCAATCATTTGTACCATGAATTGGTTTTCATTTGATTGCAACAAACATGTCGATTTAACGATGGCCCATTATTGATTCTGATGTGTTGCTAATGCAGACCTGCAATACAATGCCTTAAGTTTCATTTTCCTCAAGATTAAGGAAGTATCTTGGTTGCAGTGGCATCCATTCAGCGTCTCATCGAGTCCTCTAGATGGGAGAAACCAGCTATCCATTTTTGCTAAGAACTCGGGTCATTGGACTGCGAAACTAAGCAAACAAGTATTGGATACTTCAAGCGAAGAGGAACAAAATGAGTTATCTTTCGAAGCCCATCCAAGCATAACAGCTTCGGTCGAGGGACCATACGGTCATGTACATCCTTACCATTTAACGTGTGTCCTCCTTAACTTCGAAGCTATATCAGATTCAGCAAAAATCAATATAGCGTGAATAATGCTATTCATGTATTTATTTATAACTAACTTTAGTTATATGCTCGTAAAGGTATGAGAATCTCATCCTAGTAGCAGGAGGGATAGGGATATCACCTTTCTTTGCTATCCTGAGAGATATCTTGCATCGGACAAGAGAAGGGAAGTTCTGTCTTCCCAAAAACATTTTGCTTATCTGGGCCATAAGGAAATATGCTGAGCTTCCTCTACTTAGTACCATCGATATGGAGTCTATCTGCCCTTCCTTACATGATAAATTGAATATCGAAATTTGTATATTTGTCACTCGAGAATCGGAACCTCCTCCAATGGTAAGTCTAACTTCTGTCAAACAAATTTCTTCACATATTCTATGATCCGATTCAGATCCTCTGCATTTCCATTCATTCAATTCATATCAATTACCTCATTGATCATTACTTTCATTGTTGATTACCTTCTTGATTTCTCAATTAATAGCCTTATCATGAATTACCATTCTCTGCAGGAAGAAGGAAACCTCTATGATACTACAAACTACTCAATCTCACATGTCCCAAATGTACGTGGCATATCCGTTTTGGCTGGCACAGGAAACTTAGGATGGTCTAGCGCATACATAGTGGTTTCCATCGTCGGCTTTATAATAATGATCTGCTTCATAGGCATGTTCTGTGTGACACCTCTAGGCATAGAGTCATGGTGGTGCAAAGGTCTTCTGTTAGTTACATGCATGGTTGCTAGCGTGGTTGTATTTGGAGGTCTTGTGGTTTTCCTATGGAATCTGTGGGGAAAGAGGGTATCTGACTTAGAAGAACGTGGAGAAAGTAAGAAGCTGAAGCAAAGTACAGTTGGGACTCCATGGACTCCACCCCAAACAAGCAACCGAACTAGCATTTCTCATGGTTCAAGACCTGACTTTAAAGGTACTAATTGGGTTTCTTTATATAATACCCTTGCTTTCTGTTTTTGATTAGATTCGATATTTCGTTTTATGTGCAACGATGTACTTTGGTTCCATCCAATTTACACCTTGTTTCTGTAAAAGGATGTTCTATTATTAGGAAAATAAAAAATAAAAACAGTGATGAGAAAAAGACTGGTCAAGTAGTAAGTTTGATGCGAAAATGTTATGCATATTGCATATTCTTGAAGTATTAAAAAGGGGATAATGTGAAAAATTCTATTTTACTTTGGGTGTTTTTTTAATTTTGCACGTAATATTTGAAACTGCTAAATGTCATAATTAATTGAATTTTTATTTATTAAATTTTATTCCAAATTTAAAGTTATAAAATATCATATAGAAAGATAAAGATGATGCGGCAAACACTCAATAATTAAAAAATACAAGTCATTAGAGATAAGACAAGAAATATAACAAGTAAAAGTTTGATCGAATATTATAATATTTAGTAATTTTAAACTTTTAAGTATAAAATCAGAAAAACATCTAAACTTTAGACAGTAATTTTAATATTATCCGAGAAAAAATACGATGACATATATAAGAAGTAAAAACTAGGAGATACAAATTTAAAATCTGTGGCTTTTTACTTGAATCTTACTCAAAGAAATACACAAGTTTGTTATTTCACATGAAGTTGAGTTCACATGTGCTAATCATTTCTTTATGCAGAAATCTTTGGATCAATATCGGAACGCTGGGGTCCTGTTGATGTGGGAGTGATTGTGTGCGGTCCTATAAGCCTCCAAACCGCCGTTGCTGCGGAATGCAGGTCACGAAATATGAAAAGAGAATCGTTCCATCCTATTTTCCACCTTAATAGCCATAGTTTTGATTTATAGGTTACAATTAGCATCTATTTTAGACTAGAGGATAAAGAGCAGCTTGCAATGTAGTATTATGCCATGACTGGGGCTTGCGTATTTGTGCAGTGTATGTGTATATGCAATATTAAGGGAAGAAAATAATTGCATCATTGCTTGTTATATTATGAAACTTTATAATAACATGGACTAGATCTTCAATGCACAATTAGCACTCTTTTTTCGAGAGGTTCATTTGTAGGACACTGTTTGGAAAGAGGGAAAGAACGCGGGAAGAATGAATTAAAGAGAAAAGAAACGTAAAGAAAAAATTATGAATTTCTTTATTTGAATAAGGGAAGAAAAAAGTGAAGGAAAAACCTAGTAATATGATTTTTTTTTTATTTTATCAAAATACCATAAAAGTTCATTTTATTTTAAGAATGAAATAGTAATTTTTGAATTCTCTCTAAATTTAAACTTAAGGAAAAGTTTTCTCTTCCAAATAAAGAAAACCTTCTTGAAAACACACTTTCCTTTCCCCCTCGTTTATACCCTCAATCCAAGTCATGGTTGTCAACTATTACGTTTAATCGAAGAAAATATAACCTGATGATTCGTAGGCAAAAAGTAGCAATAGGGTTCTATAATACACAGTGCAAAATCTCCTATGGGGATTGGAAAGACAAAAAAAAAATGCTGGATGTCAATAAGACGATGGCTCCGTTGTTGGATGTAGACAAAACAATTGAATTAATTACAGTTTTTATTAATTTTAATCAACCGACGGTCATGATTGGATTTTTTTTTTTTTTTTTTTTTGGTGAAAACATATATTCATCTTTTAAGGCAAAAATATAAAGTTATTACAAACATTAGCTAGAGCTATCAGCATCCGCTTCTTGCATCATCCCTGCTAGGTGATCAGCAACACTGTTGATCTCTCTGTGGAGTAGTTTCAATCTTCACCTTCAATAGGAGGAAGAGCTTTTCCCTACAGTTGATAATTACATGATAATATTTAAGTTTAGGATTAACAATACCAGTTAATAATGAGCAAGGATTAATAATACCTGTTAATAATGAGCAAGCAATAGTTGAGTCACTATTGATTTACACTTTCAAAAAGCCAAGTTGGGATGCATGCATTGATTCCCCAAAGTTCCGCAGCTAGAACCTCAATACTACCTACTTTTTTTAGGAAAACCAAAAATCCATCTGCCATTTGAATCTCTTAGAACTCCTCCAATTGCTTGCTTGTCTTGTATTTCCCCTCACTGGAGCAACAATATTTAATTTAACCCAGTTTGAAGGTGGAGGAGTCCATTTTAAGTTTCTTAATTCCATCTCATAAATTATTCTCCATTTTTGGCTATAAGCCCAAGTATTCATGATTAATTCTTCTGATTTATTGCTGTAATGATTTATTAGTCTACTGTCCCATGCAATACTTCATTTCTATGCAACCAAATTTTCCAAATCATAAACGTAAAAATGAAAGGTCTTGGTGGGTTAATCTCCACTAAATCCTTTCTCTTAAAAAGACAAGTTCATCTTAGTCCATATCCAAATATCTTCTGATGGTTAAATTTCTTCCCATGGTGTAGTTTCCCACAACGGATTTACGTTGTTTAGAGGACATTTTAATGAAAATATGTTTCATGTCCTCATTTAAACACCGAAATCTCGGACAAGCTGCATTGTTGATAAAATATCTCTCTTAAATTTACCAGTGATGGAAGACTATTCTGTTGAACTCTCAATAGAAATGGTTTTATTTTTGGAGGCAAAGGATTTTTCCAAATCCACATCCAATTTTTATCACTCCTTATGGTCGGTTTCAAAATATTGGAGACAACGATCAGCCAACGTTGGACTTGTTATAGCTTGTAACGCTATGCTTTTCTGATCATTTTTCCTAAAATTCAGAGCAATCGGCCCAATTTTCTCAACTAGAATAGATGAAAGTTGAAAACCAATTTTGTCATCATCCCATTTGCATTCCGCAATCCCACAATCTCGCACTACCAGCTTTTCCGCTGTTATGCTCAAAGGACCTTGTATTAACTCTCGAATTGCAGAATTCCTTGCCCATTTATCAAACCAAAAGTTAGCTTCTCTATCACTGCTCAAAATTGAAAAAGGTTTTATCTAACAAGACTTCCTAGTTATGTTGGATTTTCCTATAAACATTTGAAGCTGTTATGGTAGTTGATAGACTCTCCCCATTCCAATACTTCCGATTTTTAGCCTTAAACAGCAAGGTCCATAAAACAGCTCTTTGTTTTACCTCCTAAACTCTCTTTAAATTGCACGCTTTGTTTCTAATTTTCAGATTGGATATGCCTAAACCACATGAAGTAGCAAGCCTCAACCATCCTACGCAGCATATTTTATCCTTTGTTCAAAATCATTCCATAAGAATCTCCTTGTAATTTGCTCCAATTTATCAATTATTTGTTTTGGCAAAGACGATACTTGCATATAGTAAGTGCTTCCAAAACTGATTTAGCCAGCACAACTCTCCCATCCATACTTGCTTTCCACTCACCTAGTTTATTTTGGGCTTTCTCTATTATGAAATTCAACTGAACTACTTTGGTTTCAATCCCTTGTCCAGAGTGTAACCCAAATATTTTCCAAAAGAATTAACTATTCAGAAACCAAGGTATTGAGAAACATCTTTTCTTGTGCTATTACGAGTGTTTTGAGAAAAGAAAATAGAAGGCTTCTCTTTATTTACTTTAAGGCCAAAAAACTTTGAAAGATTTTCCACCACTCTTTTAATTGCATTCGCATTACATTTGTCTGCCTTAGCTAATAGAACAATATCATCTACAAACAATATATGTGAAATTGTAATCTGCCCTCACTTTAAAAGGCTTCCAGCGGCCTAAATGCACTTCTTTTTCTATATTTCAACTTAAAAACTCTAGTCCTAGAATAAAAAGGTAAGGTGACAAAGAATCCCCTTGTCTAACACCCCTATTTGGTTGAATTGCAAGTAGAGGTTTGCCATTCACTGGAACTTCAATGGAGGTGGAAGAAATGCATTTATCAATCAAATTTATGAGAAGGAAACTATAAGCTTTGAGGGGCCCAATGAATATAGTCTCATTCAATAGTGTCATATGTCTTCTCTAAATCTAACTTTATCAACATCTAACCAGTTCCTCCTTTTATCTTGTGGTAAGAATGCAAAATTTCTTGCATTAAAATTATATTCTCCACCACTTTCCTACCTGGGATGAAACTAGCTTGAGCTGTGTGAATGAGTTTATCCAATAAGGATCAAATTCTATTCACCAAAACTTTTGACAAAGTGTTGTATAAAGTAGTGCAGATCCCTATTGGTCTATATTGTTTAATATAGTTTACTGCTTCTTGTTTGGGAAAGAGGACTAAGTTTGATTTATCTAACTAGGAAAATCATCCTAGTTGAAGGCTTCTAGGGTAAAATCCACTGTTGAATGAGTTGGAAAATTTTATGTTTTGAGAGCTGTAAATATCCAAATGGCTCTTGATTGGTAGATTTAGATAAATAAGGACATTGTTTATTTTTACGATAATTAGAATGAATGTAATTGTGTAAGCTATAGTTAGGAGGATATTTTTTTTTTCTTATTCATCATCTCTAGAATTGTATATAAACTAGTCATAATGTCATGAAGATCATCCTAAAATTCCATCTTAAAAAATTTTGTTTTTCATGGTATTGGAGCTACAACAGCTCTAATAACCTGTAATTTTTCCATCTATTTACTCATCCTTTAAGTATGTTTGGAGAATAGCAAACTCTAGCCTCGAAAGTCTCATTTTCCGTAGTGGATCAAGTATCTCCAACAACAATGATAGGATCCTTAACAAGTAGTTCGTTTGATAGTCGTTCCTTACAAATTACTCAACATAAACTCAATGGATAAGATTTTGATGAATCGTTTCAGTTCGTTATGCTAGTAATTTATGGAAGAGGAAAGGTTGGATATTTGATAGGTTCGATCACAGTTCCACCAAGTACATCACCAACTTTCAACACTTGGGAAGTAGAAAATTCTATAGTTATAGCTTAGCTTGTCAACTCCATGGAGCTGAGTATTAGAAGGACTTATCTTTTCTACAAGACAGCAAAGGAGATTTGGGATGTGGTCTAAGAGATATATGCAAACCTAGAAAACATATCTCGATGTTTTGAGATTAGGTTAAAGATTTAAAATACTAGACGAGGAAATCTCTCTATCACTGATTATTACAATTCTTTGTTGGAATTGTGGCGAGAAATGGATCTCTTTTATGAAATAGGATGGGAGTGTACCAATGATGTAGCAAAGTTCATAAAGATGCTCGACAAAGAGTGTACCTTTGATTTTCTACAAGGATTGAATCCCAGCCTTTGTGAGGTATAAGGACGGCTGCTTGGAATGAAGCCTTTCCCAACACTTTGTAAATCATTTGCTAAAGTTAGAAGGGAAGAGAATAGGAAGCATGTAATGATGAATCCCAATAGTGCTGATGTTTCTATTACCATGGAGTCTCAAGGATCTACACTTGTGGCTATCAAACAAAAAGGAGGTTGTGAAGAGTAGAGGGATGGTCATGGTTCTCAATCCAAGGAGATTGTTCAATGTAACTATTGTGGCAAGCCATACCATACTCAAGAGCAATGTTAGGACCTGAATGGAAAGCCTGCCAACTTTAAGCCAAAGTCTCAATGTGGACAGCATGGTGGTTAACATAAGGCAACACACTTAGTGAGATATAATGCAAGTAATACCTCGAATGTTAGCTTCTTAGCTAAACAGATTGATATGGTATATTGACTCCTAAATTGAGCTAAATATGCCAATTCCCCACCAGCAAAAGTCAAGACTCATAATCCCACGGCAGCCATGGCACAAATAAGTAAAAGACATCTAGAAAATTGTTGGATTGTTAACACTGAAGTTTCCAATAATATGGCAGGGTCTTTGCAAGTTTTTGATAAGTATGACAAAAACAGTAAGTTGATTAATGTCTAGGTTGCTAATGGAAAAGTGTCACCAGCTATAGGAAAAGGGATGGTTTGCTTACCAAATATGACCTTGAAATCTATGTTGCATGTGCTTAAGTTAACTTATAATCTTCTTTTAGTTAGTAAGTTAACAAAGGATATGGATTATGTTATAACTTTTTTTCTTACCCATTGTGAATTTTAGGACTGCTCTTTAGGGAAGATGATTGGCATTGCTAAAAACAAAGATGACTTGTACTATCTCACCGAAGCAAAGGAACCTATTAAGAAAAACAAAAGGTCTTTGTTTGTTACTTCTAAGTCTGAGATTATGTTATGGCATTAACATATAGGATATCTAAGTTTCTTTTATATGAAAGCTTTGTATCCAAATCTTTTCATTAATAAAGAGAATTTTTCTTTTCTTTGTGAGCATTGTGTCCTTACTAAACAATCCAAGGCTTGTTATCAAATTCGTCCTCATTTACCCTCAAAACCCTTCCATTTGATCCATAGTGACATATAAGGTCCCTCTAGAACAATGACTCTAACTAGAACTCAATGGTTTATCACTTTTATTGATGATCATTCAAGAGTTTGTTAGGTATATCTAATGAAAGACAAATATGAGGCATTGTTTTGGTTCAAACAGTTTCATAAGTTTGTTAAAATTTTGTTTGAGTCCACTATTCAAATTTTTAAAACTGATAATGGAGGGAAGTATTTTTCAAATGTATTTAGTGAGTATTTGAGAGAAATTAGGATATATCATCAAAGTTCTTATGTAGATACACCTAAACAAAATGGGGTTATGGAAAAAAAAAATCGTCATTTGTTAGAAGTTGCTTAATCAATCATGTTTTCAGGGTCTCTTCCTAATCATTACTGGGGAGAAGCTATTCTTATAGTAGCTCATCTAATAACTCACTTACCTTCCAAAAATCTAAAATTTAGAACCCCTCTAAGTGTCTTCGAGGATTGTTTTCCTAATATAAGCCTGTTTAACCCCTTATCCCCGAAAGTGTTTAGGTATACTATGTTTATGCACAATAAACATCTTGGTCGAAGTAAACTTGATCCCAAAGCCTTTAAATGTGTCTTTATAGGATACTCCCTAACAAAAAAAGGGTTACAAATGTTATTCACCTATCCTTAAGAAATTTTTTGTGTCATGTGATGCAACCTTCTTTCAGGATCAACCTTATTACTCGACAAATGGGTTTCAAAGGAAGCATTCTAATGAGGGAAGCCTTTGGGATCCAACTTGGGACTTAACAATGTCATTACCAATAACTCAAGACATACCTATCTCATCTAATTCATCCATAGCCACAAATGCAAAAACCCCTAAACTAGAAAACACCAATCAGCTACCCCTTGAGCCAGAAAACACCAACTAGCCACTCCTTGTACCCAACCTCAAAGATATTACTCATCAACAGCCTGTAAATGTGTCCAAATCTATTCCTACTCCTAGTCCTCAAAGGGAAAGGTTGCCAACTGAAAGACCTTTGCAAGTTTATACCTATTGGCCAACGATCTATTAGCAGGGTCAATCATCTAACCAAGAATCGATTCAAGGGAAAACTATAGGTTTGTAGTCTCCTATGGTAAATGACCTAAATGAACCTATTGCAATTCGGAAAGGAGTAAAGCCATGCACTAAACATCCGATTTCTAATGTTGTGACCTATAAATAGTTATCCTCTGAGTTTAGGAATAATGAAGATTGATGAGGTTAAGATTCTAAAGAATATCTATAAGGCCTTAAGGAACCCAAAATGGAAGGATGTTGTATAGGAGGAGATAAGAGCTTTACAAGCAAATGGAACTCGGGAGATGGTCAATTTACCTGAAGGAAAAAAGGTGGTTAGAAGTAAATGGGTGTTCTCTATGAAGTATAATGCCAACAGAGAATTAGACAGATATAAAGCTCATTTAGTAGCTCAAGGGTACACGCAAACACATGGAATAAACTATGATGAGATGTTTGCAGATGTGGAAAAATTAAATTCCATACGTGTTCTCTTATCCATTGCAACTAACCTAGGTTGGAAATTGCATGAGCTTGACATTAAGAATGCTTTTTTGAATGGAAATCTTGATGAAGAGGTATATATGAAGGCACCTCCCAGATTCAAAAAACAAGAAGAAAGAGGTAAAGCTTGCAAGTTAATAAAGTCATTATATGGTTGGTTTACAAGATTCAGCTTAACTCTTACCTAGTTAGGATACCAGTAAGGGAAAGCTGATCATACTGTGTTTATAAAGATGGAAAATTCAAATAAAAGAGTTGTTCTTATTGTGTATGTTGACGACATAATTCTTACAAGTGATGATGAGGACAAGATTCTAAGGCTTAAGGGCAATGATATCATAGGCAAGTGCACCTATCAATTAATATAATATAGTGAATTAATCGTGAATGTCGTCCCATAGAGACTATAATTACTAATATTAACTAAAACTTTATTATCTAATCGTCAAACTAAAAGGATTTAATTAACTAAGGAATTTTATGATTATTAAAATGATGAAAAGAAAGTAGGTATACTGAAGAGTTGAAATTAATGTTATAATAACACATATCTAGATTTAGTGTTTCCCCCTAGAATCATATATAATTTATTAAAGTTGATTTCAATTTCATTCTTTATTTTCTTAACCGTAGAAATTCCTTAATCAAATTAATATTTTTCTCAAGATTATTAATTTTTAATCTTAGGTTGAGTAATTGAGATCTCTCTCTAATTAAAACTCCTAAAATTGCATTACATTCGCTCTATGAATCCCATTATTAGGTTTGACCCTAATTCAGAAGATTTATGTCATCCTATCTCTAGGGTTACATGCAACTCTTTTCAATTACACTAAATCTAATTATATAAATGATTTCTCAATCTATTGATATGATATCAATAATCAAGAATTAATACTCTAGAAATAGTAAATTCTTGCAATGAAGAACATGCATAATTGAATTAAGAAAATAAAGATTTTATTGAATAATTACTGAAATAAAATTACATAATAATTCTAGGGTTCACAAATCTAGATACTGGAATGATTTAAGCTATCATTATGCTATAAGATCTGACAATAAAATTGAAATAAATCATAATGGAAAGAAAAACCCTGTAGAAATCTGTCTTGTATTTCCGAAATATACAATTTAATCTTCTATACTCTTGCTTCTTCAAGGAATTCTTCTCTGCATTTACTTAAAAGCTCTCTATTTCTCTTAAGAACTCTTTCTTTCTCTCCTCATTTTCTTCTTAGGGTTTAGATATGGTATTTATATCACCTTGCCTTCGAACTTCAACACGACCCTTTAACACGGTCATGTTGAGGTCATGTTCAACTTAAATCTTTTAATTGCGTCCAAATCTGGGGAGGTATAGCCAACACGACCTCCAATATAGTTATGTTTCTCGGTCGTGTTGAACTAAAATCAACATGGTCGTGTTACATGGTTATGTTTGGCTTCTCTTGCTTTGAAAGTTACACGACTGCTAACATAGTCATGTTATTTATTCTTGTATCCTTCTAATCTTCCTTTAAGTTCAACATGACCATGTTACTTGATTGTGTTAATTCTTCAAATGCATCAAATTTCTTTATTTTAACTTTGAATCACATGAAACTTAACACATTTTCTTCCTTTATTGATTAAAGAATATATTAAACCTGAAATTAAAATATTATTTAATTAGGTTGCATATTACCTAAAAATTCTTGTAATTTCATTGAATTTATCTAGAATCTTGTTTACAAATATATTCTATTAATCATTTATCAGGCAAGTTAAATGAGCAATTTGAGGTTAAAGATTTGGGGCCATTGAGGTTCTTTATTGGGATGGAAGTTTCTAAAAGTAAAGAGGGTATTTTCATCTCTCAAAGAAAATACACTCTTGATTTGTTAAAAGAGATAGGGAAATTGGGGTGCAAGCTGGTTAGCACTCCACTTAAGAAGGCTTGGAAAAATAAAGTCATAGGTGCAAAGGCTTCTGTTGATATAAGAAGATTGCACTTAGTTGGGAAGCTAATCTATTTATCTCTTACATGACCTGATATTGCCTATGTTATGAGTATAGTCAATCAATACGTGTACTCACCTACGCAGAGACATGTAGAAGTTGTGAAGCACATCTTGAGATATCTCAAGAGAATAGTTAAGAAGGGTCTAATGTTTCTAAAAACTGAAAACAAGAGTATTGAACATTATGTTGATGTAGATTAGGCTGGAAGTGAAGATTGCAAGTCAACACCTTGGTACTGCACTAAGTTATGGGATAATTTAGTTACATGGAGGAGTATGAAACAAATAGTTGTGGCTAGAAGCAATGTAGAGGTTGAATTTAGAGCAATAGCACAAGGAGTCTGTGAACTAATTTGGTTGGAAAGATTGTTACAAGATTTGATGCTCTCTTAAGTTATACAGTGATGGCAAGTCAGCCATCAGCATAATAAATAATCCATCCAACATGATCGTATGAAGCACATCAGAATAGACCGAAGTTTTGTCAAGAATGAAATTGATGAGGAAAGAATTGACCTTTGCTATATTCCCACTCATGAACAAGAAGCAAACATTCTCACTAAAAGCCTATTGAGGTCAAGCCACGAAATTCTTCTTTATAAGCTTGGAATGTTAAATATCTATTCCTAAGCTTGGAGAGGAGAGTTAGAAAATTTTATATTTTAAGAGCTATAAATATCCAACTGACTCTTAATTGACAAATTTAGATAAATAAGAAAACTATTTATTTTTAAGATGATTTGATTGAATGTAATTGTATAAGGTGTAATTAGGAGGATATTTTTTCCTTATTTATCATCTCTAGAATTGTATATAAACTAGTTGTAATTTAATGATGATCATCCTAGAATTCCATCTTAAAATATTTCTTTTTTTCATAATTTTCCACTATATCTTAGCATTTTATATAAAAATAGGTGTGAAGTTCATCTTTTCCTAGTGATTTCCAAGGCCCTATACTTATTGAGGCTTTATACGCTACCCTAAATGTAAAGGTTTTAGGTTTATTAAGCTAATCTTCATCTTGCTGTGATAGACCAAAGCTAAAAAATTCAGGAATTGGTTAATTTTCTTTGGAGGCCTGAATTTTTGTAGGCAAAATAACATTTGAAAGAAGGATAAAATACTCCCATTGATGAACTAAGTTCCCATATCATCTTTCAAAGCTAAAATTCTATTTTGGATCTTCTTAAAACTAGAGGATGGTGGTAGTATCTTGTATTTCTATCCCCATCATTAATCAATCTCTATCCAAAATGTTAGCTACCTTCTTCACATATTGTTTTAATCAAAGGCATGCAAGTCTCATGCAAGAACCACATAGGCTGAAATCTAAAAGTGGTATTTTTGCTTGATTACTACAGGAAAGAGTAAGTTTTAAAAAGAAGAGATTTATGATCCGAAGGCCATCTAGATACTTGAAAAAATTTTGCTTCTAGGTACATAGCTCTCCAACTATTGTTACACTAACCTACATTGGATCATATTTTGGTCCAGCATATCTCATATCTATCATTCCACAGTCATTCGTGCATAATAAATAATTAAAAGCTCTATATCTTCTAAAAGGCTCCCCCTCCACTTTGCTCATGAGGTGCAACTATATCATTAAAATCATCCATGATACATCAAGGAGCGTTTCCAATTAAATTTGCCTATTTCTCAAATTATTCCATAACGTCATCCTATATTAAGAGAGGGCAGCATAAATGCCTAAATAAAACCAGGAGATATTGAAGGATCTAACCCTGATACGCATGTGTATCTTTTAGTTTGTTTGTCTCACAACTCAGAATCAAGCAAATCCATGTTCCACATTACCAGCATCCCTCCATTTTGTCCTTCCGATTCCGCACAGAAGTATCCATCCAATTGAGCTAGGTAGCAAACAGCATGAACTGAGATGCCATCCATTTTTGTCTCTAGCAAAAGAACTAAATCTGGCATTTATTCAGCCATGGTTGACGCTCTGCATTGGGAATTTAGTCCCCTTATATTCTAAGCCATAATCTTTAATTGGCGAGCAGAAGTAGGTAGCCTGTAATCTTCCACTTGAAGAGCCATTACTTTGTACCAGAGCACTTCTGTTATTTTCTGGGCAGATATACTTTGCTTCAAGCATGATTGTGATTGGAGTCCCCATGGTTGAAAACAGTACCATTATTTCCTCTCTATTTTGGAACAAACATGTTGGAGGTTTCTCCAGTCGAAAAATTACTGGCAGCATTATTGGTGGCATTGCTAGATTGCCTGTTCGAAAGATTTGGGAGCCTATTTCCTGCATAGTTCTGTCCCATACCTCCATCTGATAATGTGGCTTGTGTTCCTCTAGAGCCACTGCAGTTGGAATCATTATTGTGAACTCTCTCTTCGCTTTCAGAGTAGCTGCCATTCGAGTAAAATTTGTATGACCATTTAGCTGTATAATCTCCATCCATACGGTTGGAACTTGGTGTATCGGCATTAGTACGTCTCCCAGCAGTTTGATGTCTTCCACTTCCGCTAGTACCCTCTCCCACTTGTAGAATTCCTGAAAGTGGAATAACCGATACTTCGGAGCTAGTAGAGGGGTATCGGAGCCTTGATGAAGAGCTTTTGGACTCCATTGTCCCTCTTGCTCCTTGCCACTCTTTTGAGCTTTGTAAATTTATTGAGAATCGGATTATATATAAGCCCAGAAGATGTTGATGACTGAAAAATAAAGGTTCCTTGACTCAACGCATCATTGTTATCCTAGGCATCAGTTGATGGAAATTCTCTATTTGTCTGTGTTTCAGACCTATCCGCCGTCGAAATTCCTTCTAGCAGATCATTTATTTCTCTTGGGGTATCATTATTTATGTGAAAACTATAGGCTCTTGCTCTCCTAACCCACTTACCATTCTTGATATCCTTCCTATTCTCTGTAGTAATTATGTCCCTTTGGTCAGTTAACCTCTTTTCATTGCCTTGGTGCAGTGACGGCTTTAATCCATCATTACCCCTTATGGTTAAATGGGTACTGATTCCTTTATTTACGTTCAACTTATTTTCTTTGTTTGATTTTCTTTTTCACTAATATGCCCTAAGTGTGCTTTTACAGTAAAATTCTGCCGTGTACAGAAATCTACAGTATGAGCTAACCACCAAGCTACAATAATGGACAAGGCACCACAACGAAACTAATCTTACTGGACAATTTTCGTACTTAGGAGACAATCTAAATTTTGAAAATTGAAAGACTTTTAATTATATTCATGGATCTAAGGAAACATGATCCTAGAACTTTGCATCTTTTTACCAATAATATATAAAGAAGCAATTGTCACGATTCAAGGATATCTTATTATAATAATTCACTAAATACTATATATAAAAACCCAAGACCAATACTGTTATTGCCCAAAAGCTTTGATATAACACACAAGGCATCATTACCAATAAATTACTCCAAAAAATCATAGCATTCCCGGTAGCATCAAGCTACACATTATATATTCAAATACAATGAAGGTTAAAAATAAGTATAGCAATCCAATACAATTCTAGAAAGCCCATAATACCAATCTTATAAGTGGTATCACAACAACCCCACAAGTCTAAATAATTACAAGTAGCATAATATAACAATATTAATGTAAGGTATAGAGTAACCATTCCCCTCTCTATCATGGCTACACTTCTAGTATTTTTTTTTTTTCTTTCATCTCTCACCTAAGGTTAGGCTCTACCAAGATGAAGCCAATAAGGATCTTGCAAGATAGTGAAATTAGGGGGTGTAAGCTAAAATGGCTTAGTGAGATATTCCTCATATCGCATGCAAATAAATACATGCATGTTATCATGCAAATTGTTGTACTATGCATGAACAAACACATAATACAATATATGACATAGCTATCTAGAAACAATGTATAGTATGGATTTTTGCCCTTCGATACTCAAGGTCGGGGAATAAGTTCCAACTCGTCAGCTCCAAACATCACCACTCTAAGCCAAATTGAGTAATGGCCCAGTCCAGTTGAATTAGTTATAATATAACAAAATATCATAAGCTAACTCAAGCGAGGTTTTATAATTATAAAATTAGTTATCTCATAATATATGTATCACTTGAGAGTGGCTAATCCTAAGCAATTGTATCAACAGACAAAGCCCCAATCAAAAGATAGCATTCCTCAATATGTGATAGTTTCTAGAGGTCAGGACAAGGTTGTGAATGAAGCATCACTTTCGTATGGCTTCTCCATGCCATTGCGTGATGCTAATGACCTTTTTTCATGCAGTCGTGCATTGCATACTTAGTTCAATAATTTTTAGTTTTGATATTTGTTAAGTAATTTATAAGGCAATCAAAAAATTATCATGACACTAATCAACATATAATATGATAGGACAAACAATTTAATTCTTATAATTTAAAATACCTTGGCATTCAAAACAAAGCAATTCGCTCACATGCATTTTCCCAAAATAACCCCACACATATTCAATTTCAATATTATAATTTAAATGTCACTAAATTACAGGTACAAATAGTACAATAATCATCGAGAATACTCACTCATTCATAAGGACCACCAGTTGAAGCAATCATTTGGTAGCTCATTGGTTCCACAAGTTCCCTTGATCCTTTTAAAAAGCTATCCCTTTATGGTTGATCCTTGGGGATGCTATATTAGTCATGATATACAGAATGGGATAACTTATTAATAGTATTCCCAATGATGTCAAGGAGATCAAGTGCGTGGTGGAGTTTATTTTTGCTTACCTTGTAAATTGAAGTGTTATCTTGTTTTTCCCAAAGATGATACAACAATGACGATGAGTTAACAAAGTTGGACGATGGTTGAAACTCAAGAAGAGAAGGAAAAAGATGGTGGAATTGTCTTAAGTGATTGTTACAATTCGTTGTAGGACATAGAATATATTTGCTAATGCTTTTGAAAATTTAATGAAGAGGTCTTTTTGGTTAAAAGACAAGAATATGGAGTACCAAGTGGAAGAAGTTCTACTAGTTCTACAAGAGAATAAAGTGAGAGTGTGCCTTTATTTCATACTCCTTAATATCTCCTTTAAATAAGCAATAGATTTTGGAAATATTTGAAATGTACTTGAGACACTTTTGTAGTACTGTGGCATGATTCATTGTCCTTAAAATCTCTTGATTTTAGAAGTCTTATAATGGGAAGGCTGCCACATCTGTCTAATGACATGGGGGAATAGTTGATTTAGTTACTCTAACTTGGCCAGTTTGATTAGTGCAACTAAGAAACTTATTAAGGTATTGGAGATTAGGATAAATAAACAGAAAGAGAAAAGGGGTTAAGATTTTGGAAGTGGTGGTGCCGGCTTAAAACTCCAACACCAGGAGAAATTTATTATTTTATTGATTAACATTGGTAACTTAGTTTAAGCTAATAAATCTAACTATATCACAAGCATCTCTTAGCAATAATTCTTTCTTTCTTTCTTCTTTTGCCTATTTATCTTTTGGGTTCTACAATAATATTTGGGATTGATAAATATGTGTGTATGTGTGTGTATTTTTCTAAGGGTTTTATTTAACCTTAAACATAACTCTCGAATCTCTTATAACAACTCGTTTTGACCTTTAAAAAATTCAAGGATTTACACCAATTACTCCTTGTGGTCTAGTGATGTAACAAGAGAAATGAACATAATGGTTAAAATTTTTAAATAATAATTGCTCATTTACTTCACCAAATATAATAAACCTGTAGTGGAATTACCATTCATAGGAATCGAATAAGCCTGTAATAGCCTATTACATTGTCCAATTGGACAAAACACATTAAAAGGAATAAAGAAGTAATAAATTTCAAATTACTATTTTGCCTTCTTTTTCTCTCTCCTTCATGGCCTCTCTCATTTGTACATTTTTGTGTCTCTCTCTACCTTCTTATCTTCTTCCTTCTATCCGCTAGACCAAGCCCTTAGGCTTTATCAAGAGATAAAAATCATGGTATCTTCACTACCTCATTAAGCAACCTCTCTCTCCTCACTCCCCTAATCCTTTCACTTACAATGGTATCTTCACCACCTCATTAAGCAACATCTCTCTCCTCACTCCCCCAAACCTTTCACTTACAACACCATCGTTTCTATCACCTTCTCACAACCTCTCTCTCTCTCTCTCTCTTGTGCTTCATTGTAGATGAGCATAGGCATGGTTTGTGGTGCGTGTAGGTAGGTGCAGTTTGGGGTAGTGTAGGTGGGTATAGACAGCGATGGTGCATGAGTGGGTGTAGTTTATAATAATGCAAGGTCTATATTAATGGGTAGGTGTGGCCTATTTTGATAGGTCGGTGTGGTCTATGGTGGTGCACAGTGGTCTATGTTATTAAGTGGGTGTGTTTCATGGCTAGTGTTGGTGTTATGTGGTGGTTCATCAGGGTGTGCAGTGGTGTATTCATGGTATGTCGATGGTACCTGAGTGCCCCCAATCCTTTCACTTACAACACCATCATTTCTATCACCTTCTTACAACCATTCTCTCACTATAATTGAATTCTTAAAAAATTCGTAAATCTCTCTCTCTCATGCTTCATTATAGATGAGTAAAGTTGTGGTTCATGGTGTGCATGGATAAGTGCAATTTGTGGTAGTGTAGGTGGGTGTAGATAGTGGTGGTGCATGAGTGGGTGTAGTTTGTGATAATGCATGGTGGTCTATATTGATGGGTAGGTGTGGCTTGTGGTGGTACATGATAGGTGGATGTGGTTCATGATTAGCGTTGGTGTTCTATGGAGGCTCATCAAGGTGTGCAGTAGTGCATTCATGGTGTGTCAATGGTGCTTAGGTGATATATTGGTGGTTTATAATGGCATGTGAGTGGTCTCCCATCACTCCCCCAATCCTTTCACTTACAAAACCATCATTTCTATCACCTTCTCACAACCATTCTTTCACTACAATTGACTTCTTAAAAAATTCATAAATCTCTCTCTCTCTCTCTCTCTCTCTCTCTCTCTCTCTCTCTCTCTCTCTCTCTCTCATACTTCACTGTAGAGGAGCATAGGTGTAGCTTACGGTGTGCATAGGTAAGTGCAATTTATGGTAGAATGCAGGGGTGTGTGGATAGTGGTAGTGCATGAGTGGGTATGGTTTATGTTAATGCACGGTGATCTATATTGATGGGTAGGTGTGGCCTATTTTAATGGGTAAGTATGGTCTGTGTTGGTGTATAGTGGTTTGTGTTAGTGGGTGGGTGTGGTTTGTGGTTATAGTTGGTGGTATGTAGTGGTTCATCAGGGTGTGTAGTGGTGCATGCATAATTTGTTGATGTTGCATGGGTAATACATTAGTGGTCCATAATGGCATGTGAGTGGTCTATGATAGTACATGGGTAGTGCATTGCTAGTCTATATTGGTGTGTTAGGGTGCATTAGTAGACTATAGTGGTGCATGGATTGTGAGTCAATGGTCCGATGGTGCATGGGTGCTGAGTTGGTGGTAAGGCTATAAATGAGTCGACCTGCTTCCATGCTACTTGAGCTTAGGTCACTTTAAGCTCCACTTGGCTCGAGCTTAAAATAAAGCCTGTTTATTTAAACTAGTCAAGCTTGAGTTAGCTTATGAGTAAGTTTAGGAGCAAGCTCATTCATAATGTTAATAGCTACCTCACAAGCAGACTTATTTATATTTTTAACAAGTCGACTTACAAATTGGCTAGGAAGTGGGCTCACAAGCCAAATTTATCACATTAAAAATCATATTATTTCAAAAAATACAACATAAGAGAAGACTCTTATGATGCAATCACTTAAAAGTGACTACATGATATAGTCATCAATCTAAACTATTCTTTTAAAACAATTAATCTAAACCATTTATTTAAATTTATAGCATTAACCAATAATCTATTAGACAAATAAATTTAAAATAAATCTAAAAAAAGGAGATAATATAACTACAAAAATCTTTTAATCTAATTTATCTTTTCACTACAAAAGAGAAATAAAAATAAAACTCCTCAGTAAAAACACAATTCCTCCAAAAAAAAAAAAAATCAAAGTACAAAAATTATTTTGCAAATGTACTAAAAGAATCAAGCTCGGTCTTGTTTATATAAACAAGCTTGAACTCGAGCTTAAGCTCAAGCTAAAGCTAAAGCTTCTTTATGCTTGTTTATCTACATAGATTGAGTTGGAGCTTCATATTCTTTAACGAGTTTAAGCTCGAGCCTATAATTTTTAGGCTCAATTTGACCTATTACAACCTTAGTTGGTGTTCTATTGGTACATGGGTGGTGTGTTGGTGATCTATAGTGGCGTATTTGGTGAAGAAGATAAGAATGAGAAAAAGGAAAGCAGTTAAGGGAATAAAATCAATAAATTGTGATTCGCAAGTGGGAGTAAAGAATTGCAATTCAATTTTTTAAGTAATAGAAATTTCTCACTAAATTGCTATTACGGGGTTAAAATGCAATTAAACACCATAATAGAAATTCAATGATAAGACTGTAATTGAATAACAATTACATCTAACTCAATGGGCTATAACTTTTTTCATGTTTTAAAATTATATATATGTTTACTTTTTATTTTAAGTACTCAATGCTTCTTTATAGATCAACAAAGTTTTATTTGATTATTTTCTATTATATTAAATAAGGGAAAAGTACACTTTTAGTTTTTAACATTAAACTACTTTTCTATTTGACTCCTCAACCTCTTTTTTTTTTTTTTCTTCTATTTGAGTCCTCAATATTTTTCAAAATCTTACAAAAAAAATAAGACTTCTATTAAATATATTAAATCCATCTTAGGCAAGTAGTAGCTTCCAATTAGGCTTAGATTAGTTACCTAAGATAGCTAGGGTACATGAATTTTTTTAGTCTATTTTATTACTTTTAATCATTATTTTTATATTATATTATAAAATTATATTTTTAATATTATATGTATTATATTATGTAAATGAATATATTAAATAATATCAATTTGTTCATTTAATGATTATGAACCAATAAGAATTGATACATGTCACAAATGGATGAAAAAAGCTAATAAATTAGACATATTTTTTTTTAAGGCTTTGAAAAAGTTGAACATTTAAATAGAAGGGAAAAAAATTCAGGACTCAAAATAGAAAAGTAGGCAAATGTTGAGAATTAAAAGTGTGCATTTTCTTTATTGAACAATAACCCATAATTGTAGTTTTTCCTTTCATAATTAATAGTCATGCTAAACAATATATCTAAGTAAATGTTAGAGAAAAAAATAAAAAAAAAATGTCTTTTTTAAAAAACATTATTAAAATAGGGTGAAAAATATTATGCAAGTAGGGTGGTAAAGGCACATGTAGTGTCTATGCCTTCACAAGGCATGAAATTTAATTAAGAAGGTGCATTTCTTCATAAATTACGTTTAGAAAGAATGCACATGCTTTTATAAACACTTTAAACTAAAGGCATATTCAGCAAATGCATCTTCAATTCAAAGATTTTATTAAAGAAAGCATGTATATAATACATTTGCTTTCTTCAATAACACTTGTTGCTACAGAAATTGCAATAAAGCAAGCCTTTATACATACATATACATATTCCTACTCTATCCCAAGTGTAATAATACATTCCAAACACCAATCCGTACCAACGAACACACATAATGGTAGTAACATAGGAAAATATAAGAGATTACATCAACCACAAGCTAAAACCCGAAAACTCAATCTAAAAGTATAACAAACTTTTTATTAAAATATACAATGTTTCAAATATTAGTGGAAATATTCAAGATAAATCATAAACATCTCTATCCCCTCATGTTCGTAATCCTAGTAAATTGCCTAATGATTCTTGATAACAAGGACTTGTACTCAGTTCCTTAGCCATAAAAGGTGAGAGGAGCTTGTGACTCTTGTGTTATAGGTAACTGCAGGGATTCATCAAAGTCATGTAGAGGAACTAGACTCCACTATATCAAAGGTTGTAAACTATCACCAATACTTGATCAATAATGACACGTCCTCCATGGAGTAAGTGAGGTAAGGAGAGGACCACTAATAAAGTGCCTATGAAGGGTCACCAATGAGCTAGTAACTCTTCCTTGCTATTAAATCTCATTCCCTTCTTAAGCTCATCACTAGTGATAGAGTCACCACACATATCATTCATATTTTTCTCAAAGATGATGTAACCACCATCTCCCTTAGTATTGAAAAATGAAATGGCATTCCTGAGTTCAATATCATTCGAATAGCTCACTTCTTGGCATTGGGGTGATTGCATAGTATCAATGTGCATTGGTGGATGTGTGGCACACACATCATTTAGAACATTTTTAGCACAACCCTCATCATCATCAAAATACCCATCATGTACTACAAAGTGTTCCACAATAGTATCAATTTCAGCTAGAAAAGTGGAGGACCTTGTTTATTTTCAGATCATCTAAGTTTTTCATTACATAAAGGTGTAGAAGCTAGCATCGAAGCCATTTCATCGCATACAGGTGAATTACTCATCATGCTCAATTCTTGGTGTTGAGGAGATGAAGTATTGGTTGCCAAGGGTTCTTTTTCATTCTAGTATTTTAATTCTTTATGGATTTTAACATACAAGTCTTGTATGTGCTCCTCCTTAAAAAAATGCAGCCATTTTAATTACATTCTCAACATCATCATCATTCATAATAAGCATTAACCTATATCTCACACTCCCATGATAATAGTGTAGATGTCTATGCAGTATCTCAACACGCATTACAGTTAAATCAACCTTAATGCTTCCATAAATCCTATGCAACAATTTTCCATAGTTTGAATTCCTCTTCACCTTCAATTTTTTCATCAATTCTTTCTCATAATTAGGGTTGTCATTACCATTCATAATATTTTCTTTTGTGTATACAATCAATTTTATGACCCTAGCAATTTTCAACCTAATTATACCACGTGTGTATATTTAAGCTCATGAAAAATTACATCAATTCCCTATGAGTAATTTTAACAACACCTTCAATGCATTACAAATAACTATTATGTCCAACAACCTCTACACCTTCACAACTATTGCATTTCACATATTTTACCACTACTATACATACATTATCAAATGATAGACATTTTTGTAATTAAAATTATCAAATCTACACATAATATAATTATATCAAATTTGAGTTTCAAAATTAACATGAAACTCTACAAAACACCATAAAATGATATATAACATGTAAAGTGAGAGAACCAAATAGCATACCTTCATGAAATTGTGTAAATGGATGTCGAATTATGTTTGATTGATGAAAAAAATTCAAGTTTTAGAAGGGATAACCAGAAGGAGAAGAAAGGAAATGGATATGTGGGTCTTAGATGCTTTTGTGCATATTCTATTCTGCTTTCGGTTTGTGGCTATATATATGTAGTGGAAGGTGCAAGCATTATATCATGGTCTATGACATCAAAAGGAAATAAGGGATCGACTTAGGTTTAGAATGTAGTAAGTGGTACGGTAGAATAGTTTGTTTTAGAGGTGTAAATACTCTAAAGGCGGATTTAGCCACCTGTAAACAAAATGGTCAAGTGCTCATGCCGTTTTCTTGATGATGGCCATGGCAGGTCGAAACCAGTTGAGAAAGTTAGTCCTCACAATCATAAGGAGAATCATGGTAAAGCCAAATGAAAGCTCTCTTGATAAGAAATGAGTTCGGAACAAGTCTTAGGAAAATAAGAGGAGAAGGCTGGCTTACCATCCAAAAATAAGGCAAAAGTATAAAATAAAATATGGTTGAGTGCTAAACAAGATCTCTAGGAGGGGAGAGCCTCCCACCCCATGACAAGTAGTATAAGAGTTATAAGGTTCCAAGCTTCATCAAACCACCTAAATGCTAACCAAGTGAAATAGAAAATGTGTGTGGGTAACCTTGTTGACAAAAAGGCTTGTATGAACAAAAACTCAAGAGGAGGAGTAGCCACTAAAAGGAAATTGTTGTGAAAAGAGAGATAGTTATGTTGTCAGTTAAGGCTTTTGTAATAGGAGCTACTCAAATCAATACAAAATAAAGAAAAGTAAATTAATAGATCATCCTACCATTGGGTTACTCAATAGAAGGCGATATCAAAAGATGTGGAGAGGGGTGAGGCTAAGTGAGGAGTCGTGAAAGCTTAGGAGTCTTAGCTGAGATGATCTTAGAGTGGAGTGAGACAATGAATAGAGGAGTGTGGTAACCATTTAGAAAGCACAATTGTAAGCTGCCCTACCATTGGGCAACTCAGCAAGAGGCGATCTTAGAGATCATGGAGAGAGGTGAGGGTGAGACAGGAATGTTCGTAGATGCTTGAAGTGCTAGCTGAGGTGATCTTAGGATGGAGTTTGGCAACAAGTAAAGGAGAGCGACAATCAATTGAAGTGATGCAACAATAGGCTACCCTACTATTAAGCAATTCAAAAAGAGATCTCAAGGGACGGAAAAAAGGGGATGAGGGCGAGATGGGAAGGCTTGTGGAAGCTCGAAATCCTAGCTAAAGAAGACCTTAAGGAAGTTTACCAATAGGGGAAGATGGTAATCTTTTGGAAATAGGGTAATGATTGGAAATTAGCCCTATGATGAGGACATCATGAACTCAGCTAAAGGAGAATGTTACGATCCGTAACGTTAAGAGGAAGTAAGGAATCAACATAAGTTTAGAGCATAATAAGTGATATCAGTAAGGTAATTGTTCTAAAGGTATAGATACTCTAAAGATGGGTTTGGTCACCTTTAGACAAACTAGTCGAAAGCTGATTTCACTCTCATAATGATAGCCATAGCAAAGAGACCATGGTAAAGTTGGATAAAGACTTCCCCAATAAGGGATGGGCTTGAAAAAAGTACTGGAAAAATTAAAAAAAAAAAAAAAAAACTAGCTCATCATTCAAAAATAAAGCAAAAGTATGAAACAAAAAATGATCAAGCACTGCAAAGAATCTTCAAGAGAAAACCTCACATCCCCTGATACATTGCGTGCACCTTTAGTTCAAAACTTATGCATACACCTTCACTATTTTACCTGCATAATTTTTTTTTCCACCCTATTTCAATGATATCTTTTATATATATATATATATATATATATAACTTGTTTTTAGTGTTTTTCTAGTAAATAGTGCTCATTTCTTATTGTTGTTTATTTTTTTATCATACAAAACAAGCAGGGCTTTCTGGTAGTGAGAAAGCCAGTGATTCAACGATTTACCTAGCAAATCTTCAAATGTTTTATTTGTTTAACGTGTTAAACAATCATTTTAGGAACTTCGCGAACAACGATTTTCATCCATCGCGAGAATATATAGGAACAGTATAACGCAATAAAACATGAATACGTTGATATTACGTATCTTACTGGACATTTTTAGAAGTACAACATATTTCACAGGACATATCGTCTAGACTATTCAACCTTCTCATATTACATAACCTCAAGTGTACAGCTACATGCACTAGCCCTGTCCAGAAGAGCACACGTTGAACAAGTTGAGCATGATCTCCAGAAAAAAACCACTATTTCAATGCTGAGGAGTGAGAGAAGGAAAGGAAGGAATAGATTTTAATATCAATCTGCGGCCACTTCTAAGTCCTGGGGAAGAACCAAATTCACTAGGAGGGGGAGATACCCTCTTGCTGTTTGGTGAAACACTCTTAACCCCAGTGCTGGGACTTCTATTGCCTTGGAGAGCCTCAGGAATTTCATCTTCCACGGATTTCGCATGTTTCTCAAATTTGGTCAGTTGTCTCATATAACTTGGATTTACCAGTTTGTTATTGATATTGGTAGGAAATGCTGAAGACGATCCAACTGTAAGATAAGCAGAACGAGGCCTTTTGATACCAGAAGGAAGCTGTATTTGAAGTGATGCCCTGCCTCAAGACAGTGAAATAATCAGAGGAAAAGAAATGGGAATCTGTCAATCGGACATAAGATACTAAACATACCGGTAAAGATCAGATGGTGTTGTTGGAAGATTTGAGCACTTTTGGTCTTCGTTCTTTTGCTCCTCAAGCTTCAATGAGGCTTTCTCCACCCCTTCATACTTCTCCGTTTCCTCTACTAGATCACCTTCCATTATGGTTGGTATGGATCCTATTTTCAGATGAAAAATGATAATTAACTGCTAGAATCTCATGCAGCACCATACAAGCATTCATAAATACAAGTGGAGGGGAAAAGGGATAGATCTGATCTGAAGAATGGGGGAAATAATATGCCAACAGCCTTTCTCTAAGCATATGTAATTATGCACAGAAATTCTGATTCGGTTAGAAGCCATACCATCTTTTCTACCAAATGTATTTTTACACCCTTCACATCTGCAGTTGATAGAACATCCAACACCACCCTATTGAGAAGGAAAACAACATTAACAGAAATGTCTGCTACAAAATTCATAAACGGAAAAGGTCCCGAAGAAAACCTGGTAGCATTCACAATACTTTTTCAGGCAACTAGATTTCTTACAGTTGCATCCCCTTTTATGCCGAGCTGAAGCAGGGGTTTTACTCGATTCATCCTGCAAGATTAAAAGAATCCTAGGTGACTTAGTTGTTCTAGGGGACAAATTCAAGGCTTAAGAAATGCGTCCTTACCCCAAGTTCATCACATCCTCTAATCACTTTCGGAGCAAATGCTAGAGGGTTTCGAGACTCAATCTGCTTGCGAGTTGCAAGAACAGTATCTTCATGAATAGGTTTGTTCAAGCAGTCTTGACATGCACATGGTTCAATGCAATACACACCTGCTGCAAAGCATTCACAGTAACTGCAAGGAGAATTACAAAATGAATCAGTAAGCTAACCGTACGTTTTCAAACACAGTTGTCTTCCTTACATTTTCAAGCACGAGATCCACAACTGATTAAAGAAAATTTAAGTACAGTTGAAAGTTCCCCTTGAGAAGTTTATACAATCTATCTGGGCGACACCCCCCAATCCCCGAAAGAAAAAAAGAAGAGGAAGAAGAAGAAGTTGATATAATGTTCTGGGCAACAACTAGCACTAAGCTGTAGTTGCAAGAGGCATTCAAAAACCAGAAACATGCTTTAGCAGCATAAAAGATGGAAAAGGAAAAAAGAAAAAACAAATTTATCAAGCACACAGGGTTAACTTCCTATTCCTATGCAGCTATGGCTATCATTAAGGATGCAGAACTTCCCCAAAGACTGGTTTAGACAGAGATGTTTTGAACAAATTCTATTTCGCCTAAATAAGTTACCTAGTGCTTCATACTTTCTAAGCCTCATTGATTATCGTATGTGATTTTTCAGTGGTAGGATGGCAAAAAAAGACCCACAGAGAAAATTGAAAACATGGTAAACCTATTTCAGTTCCACACGTGGCTCAGCGGCTGACTTGACCTTAACCAATAACCTATCAAGATCAATGACTACATATTAATCTTATAAGCTCCAGAATAAATTTTCAGCAACCTAGGGAATGGGACATAGTCACCCAAGTCTGCTAAGAGCTAGACCAACCCTTTAATACATATCTTCCATTTAATTGGAAGGTTTGATAACTAGGAAAGACAATGAAGTATGGAAACCTTATCAATATCTCATGCGGTATTTCAAGTCTATATACTCTCAGAAGGGCACAGGTAGATAGCAACTTATAGGACCCATGCCTAGAAGATTCATACCCTAAGATCAGCAGAACACATGGCAACATGGAGAGCTTGTAATTATGTTTAGGTCATAAAACAACCATCTGGTTTTCTCCAGCGAGAATCTGACAATGCGAATGCTCCATTTGGCATGCATCATGCATATGAATGAAGCATTGAACAGAACACCTCTCAATTTTGATTGTTGATAAGGAAAGAAAACAATTTGCATAATCCCACAAGAAAAATTAAGGGACTTTCCGCACACAAACTGCGTGCCCATGGTTAAGTACAGAAGAGTTACATGAAAGTTTAAAAAAAGGTCTGGGTTGGTAAGATAGAAAAAATACCATCACCAGTGCTAGTATAAGATGATCAGTTCAAATGAAGACATACGTTTCAACTATCAGACTGCTTCAAAAGAACTTGATAAATTGCAGATTTTGCCAGGTTCTTTTGCAATTTTTTACTACTGCATCTTTTTGCAGATGCTCTCATGAGTTTGAATTCACATATATTTTCAATATAAATTTCCAGAGCATCAATGACAAATAGGTTCTTCGTGACATCAAACGCCCAATACTTCAGTGGCTTTGACAATGAAAGACAATATCTGTTAACAATTTTCCAGCTAGCAACGATGCCATCATTAAAAAAAAAAAAAAAGAAAAAGAAAAAGAAAGTGGAAGGAATCATAAGAACTTACAGCTTCAAACATTTTGATTTCTTACAGTTGCACCGTTTGCAGGATTCACTTTCCACGACTTGTTCTTCTTGGCGCCTGAACAGGTATAAGAAATGAATTGAGATCAGAAAAAATGCATGCATAGGTTGTGAGTTTGAAGGAGACTATGAGAAAGATAATTTGTCAGAAAAAATAAAATAAACAATGAAAAACATAAGTGAACATGCCTCTTTTTTCTGGGACTGTTCTGATTTAGCTCTTCACCCTCTGTATATATACATGCATCTGCAAGATGGACCCCATTCTCACAAGAGCCTATGTCTTTCTCAGGCACTGCTGAAGCCAAGGTTTCATAAATAGACTCTTGACCAGGTGTGGGGGAACTAAAAGAGATTGGAGATATGTGCATATTTGCAAGTCTCATTTGATTGCGCAAACTCTCACTTCTGGTAATTATCATTCCCTCTGAAGCAGTTGCTAGAGCATTTAAGTGTAAGCCAATTGCAGGCAAATTGTGCCTTGAATTTGATGGAACGCCTCTGGACTTAACAGTGATGACCTGCCTATCCTTTGATAGAGAATTCTCATTCGTCTGAGATGACATCTTGGCATTGCCTAATGTATCAACATCAGAGTTCTTTTTGGAGCCTACCATCTCAAAATCTAAGCATCGCCTTCTTAAACCATGATGGAACCTGGGGACAGGCTAAAAGGAATAAAAATACGATTTCAGTTCTTGAGATTCAATACATTCATGCTGCCAACAATTAAAAGGAAATAAGAAAAAGAGGAGCAAAGTTTCATGATGAAAATCTAGAGGCACATAAGACAGAGTTACTGTTTTGTAAGTACCCTACACTGGACTGTGTATGTCAGGTCCACCAAAATAATCAGGTACAATAAGAAAAATGTATTTAAGCCTACATGATATACACCCAACCTCATTATTTCAAAAGATAGCATTGACTATAAGCTGGTTTCCAGGGATGGGCTGGCTTGAAAAGACTGAAATTATAGGCAAAATCAAAAGACAGCTCAGCATAGTGGAGCCAAGGACAACTTTTTCAGCATGTGTATGTTCTGCCATTTTCTGGAAGTGTAACTTATGAGAACTGCACTAGCATTAAAGTCTCAGATCCATAAAAATACCCTCCAGGGAACGTCATACATGGACATGCATAACCGACAGATTATCAGGAAGTGAGTCTAAGACTATTTGTACATTATCACTTGGTCTAATATTCTATGTTTTGAGATCGTCTTGCTTGAGAATAAGCATATTTGACCTACTTATCTCAGTATTACTTCCATATGGCAGGAGTCATTGGTTCAACTCTGGTAGTGGGTTGAACTTACTAGACAACAGAGCTATGGTACCTAATAAGTCACTATATGGTTTGAGCTACTTGACATGTGAAAAACCTAAAGTTAGAATTGATGCGGACATACAAGATATGATTACATATACAGCAGATGGGAAGACGAGAAATCCTATCATGCAACAAATTAGGTATATTATTTAACCTGTAGATTAAGCACCCTATAAAGTAGCTCCAATTTGATTGGAAAAAGTTTCCCATCAAAAGGATGTGAAATTCCTACCTCAACCTCAACATTCTCATTTGGATTGATAGACATAAATTTATCCAGATCATTGTCAGTATTCTCCAGTGTTTGATCAGCTTCATTCTGCTCTAGGACTTCTACTTCTTGGGATACAAAGGAAGGATCTTCTATTTTCTGTTTTCTACCAGAACTAGTTTCACCATCCTCTTGTAATTTTTCTAAATTACCTTTGCCATATTGCGGAAATTTTGACATAATAGAACCCAGACAAACTCTCCCAAGATCTGGTGATCTCTGGACCAGCTCTCTAAAAGCCCTCGCATCATCTGGGGAATTAAAAATTAAAAAGTCAGCAGCATCCAGAATGAAACCATCCAACTCACAACTCAATCCTTCTTTCTGTCGCTCAATCCGACAAATTCCCCTTAGATGACCTTCAGGTACACGTTTCTCAGGGTCACTTGCATCCAAAGATTCTAAAGTGGCAGGACGAGATGGGGTAAAATCACAAACAGGGCTACCACAGTTATATTTAAAACTTTCAGGCAGTTCGACTGCAAAATCCGACGGATCAGTTGGAGGTTCTATGGAAGGTACTCCAATAGAAACCTCTGTACTGCAGTCTTCTAGCTGATCAGATGATTTGTTGTGGGGCCCATGAACTTTAGACGAAGATCCTTCATTGGTACATACTTCATTCCCATTGTCTGACCGTGCAGGCTGTGATGGCTCTGAACACTGATGTCTGAGGACATGTGAAGTTAATGAATTAGAAAGAGTACCACATCAACATAAAGTTTTGGTTTAAAGAGCTGTACACTACCTCCTTAGAAATCTTGATTCCTTATTAGCAACATGGGGTGAAGTGAAAACAGATGGCGATGTGAAATTAAGTGAAGAGAAAGCTTGAGTGATGCGTACAGACTTGACTGGTTTGATAGGGGAAAGGCTGTTAATGAAGTTAAAAACTGGAGAGTCCTGCAAGTAGTGTAAAAGTAAGAAAAACGAGTCATAAAGTGCAATAATCAGGTTGAAATTATGAAATAGACTGAACGCCATGACTTCCATTAAGTTCAAACGTTGCTGGTCTAGTACACAGATATAGCAAATTAAATTTTGCAAAATTTAGAAGTTGAATGTGATGAAACTCTGAATGGTTTTTTTTTTTCCAAATTCTAATCTGTATCATAGAAATAACTGCTCGAAAAGTTACAAATGTGCAATGTGTTTTGATATAACCATGTATGAGTGCATGTACATGATCATGTCAGCATCCATATAAATGTCATGTATCCCTCTGAAGAATGTGAACATATGTACAGAGAACTCCATGAATTAACATAAAAATTGTTAACAAGTTCCCGGTGAAATTATCAAATAATAAAAAGAAAGGAGTCAATTCTGAAAATTCGAGAGAAACTGAGACAATTTGTTAGAATTAAAAGCAGTAATCACGGAAAACACTTGGAGACAGTTACATTTGCTGTCTGAAAGAAGAATCATAGTGAATTAATATTAGGTTTAATTATGCATATATTACACAACATTACAGCACAAATTGACCCCCATATTCACAGATCTGCTTCAAAAATGATTCACTTTCACTTTCCCAGTTGCAAACCAATATTTTTAAAGAAAAAGTAAAAGCATAGAAGCAATAAGATAGCAGGACCAAAAAGCAGAGAAAAATAATTAGGAGATCTAGTCGATTAGGCAAGAAATCACTCAACTTTTAACTATTAATACCATGATTTTAGATTATAATTACTTTCACAAAGTAAATTTAAACTAAACTCCTCAACTAAATTTACTACAAATAAAATCGAAGTGAAAACCTTAATTAAATCGAGCAAAAAAAATCAGCATGCATATAAAGATAAGAAAACACAGACACAAGCAAAAATACCCATTTTAATCTTCACAACGTCTACTGAAAATTTATGATAAAGGAACCAAATTTCCTCAAAAAGGAACAAATGGGTTAACGAAAAAAGTGAAAAAAGAAAGGATTTTGACCTCAAACTTAGAGATGGAAGTGGCAATCTGGTTTTTGTCTGGAGTGTCCATCTTCAGTCAAGAAGAAGAAACTGCTCTGCATCTCTCTTTTGACTATCTCTCTCAATTTCTTTGTTGAGTGTCAGTGCATAGAAGAAGAAGGAAGTGGGGTTGAGAGTTGAAATGAGATGAGAAGAGAGAATTTGAAGAAGCGGGAAAGCGGGAGAAAGACAAGATTTTCTCGTAGAAAGGTTTTAGTTTCAGTATTTAGTAATCTACTATACAGCTATGCTCGTGGGACCTTATCCGGGGAAAAAGACCACACTACAGTCCCTAACCCGACCTACTTGTCTCTTGAGATTGGCGTGGTCACTTTCTAATTTTCCAGCACTAACTAATATTAGTACGCTCATGCTAAAAATAAATGATAAATAATGAAGTATTATAACCGTAACTTCCAGTGTTTATATATTTGGTATCATAATGCCTATATTACTGAATTAATACTTGCTTATTTAACTCCACAACCCCTAAAAAGTTAATTATTTAATGTAAATTACTATTATATTCTCTCATACAAATAGCTAATTGATTGTATGATAATTATAAATCAGTTGACCAAATCAACCTGTCTGATACTTATCACTACAAGCTATATTTTAGATAAGTTAGCTTAGTTGTATATTAAAGAAATTATGGGATTGCATGGATCCCAATGGCTATAATTTTTTATCATGATACTAGGTTTGTAAAAAGGTTATGGGAAAGTCTAAATAAAGTTTTAGGAACTAAGCTACAATTCAACACTATTTTCTACCCACAAACAAATTGTCATTCTAAGAGTACCATATAGTCTTTGAATTGCATGTTGAGAGCTTATGCATAAAACTTTCATAGAAACTAGAAGGAGCACTTACATTTAGTTAAGTTGGCATATAATAATATCTACTAAGCTACGATTTAGATGGTGCTTTATGAAGCCTTATATTGGAGAAAATGCAAATCACCCTTATATTAGGATGAGGTAGGTGAAAGACAAGTTTTAGTACCTAAATTGGTCCAACATGTAGTTGATAAAGTTAAGTTGATTAAAGCAAAAGATGTAGTTAACTCAAAGCCATTAAAAAAGTTATGCTAATAAAAGGCAATGCTACTTGTAATTTCAAATAAGAGACCATGTTTTGCTAAAGATAGCACCTACAAAGGGTGTAGTGAGATATAGGTTGAGAGGAAAGTTAAATCCCTGATATGTTAGGCCATTTGAGATCCTCGAGAAGATAGGTCGTACAACTTATAAATTGGCTTTGCTATTGAGTTTAACAAAGGTACATGATATTTTTCATGATTCTATGTTAAGAAAGTATGCACCCAATTCAAATCAGTAACTACATTTAAACATTGGAGGTGTAGCTAAATCTCACTACAGTTGAACAGCTTACAAGGATTATTGACACTAAGGAGCAAACCTTGAGAAAATGAGCTATTAAATATGTTAAGTTCAGTAGTGTAACAAAAGTGAACGAGAGCTAAAAGAGGAGATGAAAAGTACTCTAAGTTTTTCCATAATCTAGGTAACTTTCATAGATGAAAAATTCTTTAGGGGGGGATGTAATACTTTGACTCCTTAATAATAAAAATAATTTTATTTTGGCATTTTTTTTAATTTAAATGGCAAAGAAAAACTATAAATTTTCTTAACTTAAAGACCTACTATCACACCCCAAAAGAGGGCCTAGAAGTCTCCACTAAAACCATCATGGCACGTGTGCACCCGTTACATGATGATCGTCTTATGTATCAAAAATCGTAAGACTCTAAATAAATAATTGCATTTATAACTAACCATAATACATATAATTTAATAATAAAATGCAACTATGGATCCAATACCCTACGGTCAACCATGATCATAAAGAATCAATATCCTCTACCAATCAGTAAAATAAGACAAACCCTAAGTTTCTCAATTTCAAATTCTATTCACATGGGAGTCCTAACATTTTATCTAAGTAAATCTATCCTTCACAAATCTTACTTTATTGTTTTAGTCTTCCAAAATCTCAATACTTCACATCTTATCCCATCCCGTGCTTTCGTAACTGTTACCTGCAAAAGAGTTTGTGAGGGGGTGAGCACATTATGGCTCAGTGAATGGGATGGTAACACTTTCAATGCTATGTACATACAAGCAAATTACAAATCAAGTTATCAAACATATGCTATGCATAAGCAACCATATGAATGCAACATCTTACGTGGTCTTCCAGTAATCGACGTGAAGTCTAGGGTTTACGCCCCCCTTAACCTTAGGTTGGGGATTCCGAAGCCACCATCAGTGACCAGGTCATTACCCAGTTTATTTATCTTATCACTTTGTTAATTATGATATTTTATTAACTCAACAGTGAACACTTTCGTGCCTCTCTACACCAAACGGAACAAAACCTCAAGGACAGGCCAGACTCGGAACCGTCAAGGCGCAACAATCCCCTAATCACTTAGTTCGCACTTGGCGGAACATCGATCTCTTGATCACTTTCGATGCATCCTATGACAGTGATGACTTTCAATCTCATGCACATGTCTCGTGGAAATGCATGTCAAGTTTTAATCTCGTCCACTTCGTACTTTAATTGATTAATTTAAAGTGATCAAACAACATATATAATTAAAATCAATTCTCAATTCAATTATGTTTTCATGTTCCAATTGAACACTTTCCATTTTTTATTATTCTCAAAGGATAAGATTATTCTTTTTACCAAACATCTGCGGATCCAATCACGATCTTATAATAAGAACAAGAGATCTTTCTCGATCAATCCCCTTGCCCCTCATTCTTCGAGAATTAGAAAGATCCTTTTCAAGTTTGAATTTGCTTATTTGAAATCTAGGTTCTTCTACTTCATTTTTATTTACTTCTTTTTTTATTATTTTTCCCTTTTTTATTTCTTTTTTTATTCCCTTCTGTTGATAATCCTTTTTAAGAAGAGTAATACAATCATAAGAAGACATTGATATAGCCAAAAATTGTGATTCCTCTATAAAACAACAAGAAAGAGTGTTCGCCACCTTACTCTCCACACTTGGTTTATAAACTATCTCATAGTCATAGTCCAATAGTTTCACCAAATATTGTTGCTATTTGGGTATTTGAATGACTTAAGGTAATATGTCTTTAAGACTTTTTTGGTCTATCTTAATCACAAAATGGTATCCTAACAAATAATGGCACCACTTCTTTATAGTTTCCACTTAACCACCAATTCCCTCACATATGCACTAGCCTTTTGTAATCGAATACTTAACTTTTTATTGAAAAATGCAATTGATTGTTGTCCCTATTGTAATACAGCTCCCATACCCGTGCCAAATCTATATGTGTCCACAAAAAATTGCTTGGAAAAATCTAGCAATGTTTATATCAGTATTGAAAACAATGCTTGCTTAAGAGTTTCAAATGATGTCTCTACCTCATTACTCCAAAGAAATGCATCTTTCTTAAGTAAGCTTATTAGTGGTGCTGTAATAGTGGCATTCCCCTTTACAAATGATCTATAATACTTGGTGAGTCCTAATAAACCCCTTATCAATTTTGCACATAAAGGTTTAGGCCAAGATGGAATAGCTTTGATTTTGTCCATATCGGGACTGACTCCTTTGGCCAAAACAACATGACCCAATAATTAATTCTACTTTGCACAAATAAACACTTACTCTTCTTAAGAAGAAAGTGTTATGTTTCAATACTGCTAGAGTAGCTTCCAAATGTATCAAACGATCTTCAAATGTCTTACTGTAGATGAGAATGTCATTGAAAAAAACCATAACAAATTTGCACAAATACGGTAAAAAAATACTATTCATTACTGCCTAAAATATTGAGAGAGCATTTGAAAGGCCAATTCACATTACAAGGCACTCATAATGACCCTCATAAGTTCTAAAAGTTGTTTTATGAACATCCTCTAGATATATTCTTATTTGATGATAACCAGCTCAAGATCCAAATTGGAAAAAATAGAAGTAGCGTGTAATTTATCCAAAAGTTCATCTATGGTGGGTATTGGAAACTTATCCATGATTATGGCTTGATTTAAGGCTTGATAATCTACGCAAAATCTCTAAGACCTATCTTTTTTCTTCACTAATAAAATAAGTGATGAAAAAGGACTCATACTCAGCCTTATAACTTTTAAGTCTAACATCCCTTGTACTAGCTTCTCAATTTCCCCTTTTTGAAAATATGGATATTTGTAAAGCCTGACATTGATGGGTTGTGACTCATTTTATTAATGAATATGATGTTGAACATCACGAATTGGAGGCAATGATGAAGGAGTCACAAATATGTCTTGAAATCTACTAATAGTGCTTCTATGGTACTATTGTTGGTAATATCAATATATGAAACTTCTTTTTGAGCCACCAAATGAACAAACATACCATGTTGTTAGCTTTTATCAATTTATGCAAGTGCTTTTGTTCAATCATTTTAGGACTCATGCTAGTACAACCTTGTATTAATACTTGCTCCCCATTTAACACAAATTGCATAGTTAACAATGAATAATTTACAATAATTGGCCCTAGAAACTACTCCTTTACACATTCCTGACCATGGTAATTTCTCCCCATTTCCAATCATTACTCGAAACTTGCTTGTAGCAATAATGGGCAAATTTAAATGTTTCACAACTTGAAATTGGATGAAATTATGTGTACTACCAGAATCAGTAAGAATAGAACTAGATTTACCTCGTATAAAACCTTCCAACTTCAAAGTCTTAGGAGCTTGAATACCTGAAATAGCATGATAGCTAATTTTCACATTTTCATCCGTTGGTGTTTTCACTATTGCTTTAGATATATCATTATTTTCAATATCTTCCTCTTCTATCACCACCATAAAAATTTAGCCTTGCACACATGATTCTTGTGGAATTTTTCATCACAATTATAACAAGGTCCTTTTTTTATCTTCTTATTGCCATTTATACTATTGAGAGTTTTTTAAAGGGAATTGTTTTCTTAGGAGGAAATGTTGGTGAAGCATTAGAAGGTAGAGAAGGTTTAGGTTTAGAAAAAGATGAAGGAGGATTGTAGGTAGATTGAATGGATTATTTATTGGTGGAAAAAAAAAAGAAAAAAGAAGATGATGGTTTGGAAAAACAAGGTTAAGTATATTAGTTTAGTACTGTCAAAGATTGGAAATGTAGTTGTAAATTTTGAAGTTTAGATTCAAACAATTTAGCTAGATTCGTGGCTTATAACGGACTTGTAGCCTGAAAACTCCTAGCTTCTTGTTGTAATGAGGGTTAAAGGCTTGAAATATAGCACTTCATTAAAAAAACTCTTAGATAGCCTTGTCACTTTATTTGAAATATTTTCAAGCTCATGCTGATATTCAACAATTGATCTAGTTTATGTCAATTTACTTAATTTGCCTTCACAATCTTCATACATTGAGGGTTTAAAATGATTCTTTAAGGCAGTAAGAAATGTAGGCCAAGTACTCAACAGTTTATTATGAAAGATCCATTGATACCAATCAAGTGCTTCATCCTTTACAGAAAATGATGCCATCTTTAAGTGTTCTTCATCTAAAACATTATGAAAATAAAAGAATTGTGATGCTTTGAAGATCTAAGAAATTAGAAGATGATGAATGGTCAACATTTTGATTTGTGACTGAAACATTAGCCTGATCATTCTAATTCATGCTAACTTTGAAATTTTTTACAAGAGCACTTACATTAACCTATAAAGCATCAATCTTGGTTTCCAACACATCAATTCTACTCAAATTATGCTATACTTATTGTGAAGTTGCTTGTAGTTCCTCGTAAAACTTAGTCGTAATTCTTGTACCTTTTGCCATAGTAATCAAATGAAAGCACCAATTATTAGCCTAGCAATAAGCTTAGCCTAAACTAAACCGCACACCTAAAATCAAAACCTAATCTCTCACCTTTGGTTTCACTTGTGATAGCAAAGGTATGACATATTCCCTTTTCTTTCTCTTTATTTTTCTTTGTATGAAACTACAGTTTCTTGTATTTATACTAATTGGCTTTATTGATTTTGTGCTTGTGAGGAAATGTAGAGGGAAGAAAAACAATGAATCACAAGAATTAAAAAAAAAATTGGTGTTTAAGTACTAGAGACTCCTTACTCATATTTTGAGGTAAATTTTGTGTAGCCCCTTCTATTGATTTCTTCCCCCTTTTATAGACAACAGTTATCCCATTACGGTAACTTAAATATGTTTTGTTATTTTTCTATTTTTCAACTAAAACTATTGAAGTAACTACTTTATATGCAATCTTTTAAACTACTGATCTTCTCTTTTCTTTGATTAGCTAATCCATAACATATTCTTTGTATTTCTTCTACCTTATTATGTAATAAATTATATCTAATATTATTATTTTATTGAATTAGTTATTTAGATTACTTAAAAATCAATACATGTCAAAGATAGATGGAAAATTTAATGTAGTTAACAAGAGTCTTGTTTTTATAAAAAATGAAAATATTAAGGATTCAAATTAAAAGGGAAAAAAAAAAAGAAAAAGAAAAGTTGAGGACTTAAATAGAAAATAAGGTAAAATATTCAAGATTTTATGTGTACTTTACTTTATAAGAAACTATCAAGGAAAAATCAAAGAGCACAATGCTTTTGTTTTGTTCTCTTTATATGGGTTTTCTCATTGAGGTTTTGTTTTAATTCTTTTTAACTATACTTTTTATATTTAATTTTTTATTAAACATGATTGTTTTTTAATATAAAAATATTACAAGACATTTGTCAATGATGGGAGCAGAAATAATGGGATCCGCATACATTAAATGGGTAAAATCTAAAATTTTAGAAAATGGGATGTCATTGCAATCTTAAAAATTATATTGTATTATGTACTTTCAGAAGCACTTGCTTTTTTTTTTTTTCCTCCTTTTTATAGTACCATCAATGTGTTTACATACTTTAAATCATTAATGTATTTAAATCATATCATATCATATTAATTTCCATTAAATGACTCTTTAATACTACCTTTTCAAATGTCATTATTACTGTTGTTATATTTGTGGTTTCATTATAATTATGATTGTTATATCTCACATTAACGTTTTATTTTCAATTATCTTAATTTGTAGTGTTATATGCCTAAATTAGCTTTAAGCCTCAAGGCCCATTTTATTTGAGCACAACCACAAAATAGGAAAGTGTCTAAACTAATCGACATAAATTAGGAAAAGTAATCTAGATTCCTTAAAAAACACACTTTAAGTGAATATTTCTTATTATAACTAGAGCATCTTCTAGAAGATATACTTGCATAAAATAAATGTCCCCATAATGCTGTAAAAGGAGGTCTCTCCATCTAGGTATGATCATACAATATTCTTAACTTTGATTGCTTTACCCTTACATTACTTCTTTGACTTGAACATTAGAGTCCAAGTGCTAGAGAAGCCTCTAGCACCTCGATAGCTCATGTTTATTTATTTTGCAAGTTGGATTTCATCAATTCGAGGGTTTAATCTAACCTAAGACCACTTCAAGGTAGCTAGTGCAATCAACAATTGGCACCTACCGTTTCAAGGCCAACTATGATTATAACTAGCACAAGATTAGAAAGAAATTCTAGCAAGAATATTCTTGATGACCACAATCCATCAACTACTAAAAACAACTATTCTATAGCACTACCAGTACCATCTCACGTGCAACAAGGGGATGAAGACAAGATTGCACAACTCAAGAGGCAACTTGTCGATTCGCTAGTTGAAAATCGTCATTCAAGAGACCATGATAATGAAATCAAATGACTACTTCCAATGACTTTCTTAGCCACGAAGTGAGTAGTAAGGCAATAGTGTTTAACACTAAGGGATGCATCACCAAATTTGAATTGAGCCCCTAACCCAAGGGCCAAGCAAAACAATAACAAGAATGATAACTCTGAAGACAATCCACAAGATCTTTGACAAATTAGTCTATTGATGATATAAACAACATGATTAAATGCCTTAACAAGATGAAAGAAATAAAGAAGATTGACCCATGGGACATGTTTACTATAGAGAATTCCCCTTTCACTCAGGATATTTAAGACAAACAGCTCCCCATACATACCCGAATTTCATAATTAGAGTTTTATGATAGGACGACCAACCCAATAGAGCATATAGCTCATATGAACTTCCTTTGCATCTCTTATATAATAGCATACAAGACCTTTTCAAGAAACATTTAAGAAGGCAACATGAACATGGTTCTGGGGCCTCAATCTAAAATCTATCTCCAATTTTTCAGAGCTTGCCATGCAATTTTATTAAAATTTCTAATGAGCAAAATACCTAGATAAGATTCCTCAACTTTCAATCTTGTCCAACATAAATAAGACAAAATGCTTTGAGATTATATCTCTAGGTTTAATAAATCAATTCTCGAGATTCCTAATGCTGATATTAGCATAGCTCTTAAGGTCGCAGTTAATGGAGTAAATGACTGATCTTGATTCTACTACTCCCTCACCTTGCATAAACCAAAAAATTTCAAAGAATTTCAAGAAAGGGTCACTGACTACATCGAATAAGAAGATGCCATACTAACTAGATGATAGGTCAAGCAGGAATCCTCTAACAAGAAGAAGAATGGTAAGGATTGACCCTCTATAAAAGACAGGTTTAGTCCCACCACAAACGGTAATGGCTTCACTTGAAATGGCAACGGTGGCAAAAAATGTGCCATCCCTTTCTACAAGTAGCACACCCCACTCAACAAGCCCCGTGTCAACATCTTTATGGAGATACAAATCGAGGCATTATTGCCTAACCCAACAAAATGAGAAATAATCTAACTAGAAGAAATTTTAACAAATACCATGACTTCCATAGAGATAGGGATCACACTGTTGAAAATTGTACACAGTTGAAAAATGCCATTGAAGACTTCATCCGATGAGGATATTTATAAGAATATATCATAGAGAATGATAAGCCTTTGAAGCGATGAAGAAGAGAAGAAAGAGAAGAAATGGAGTAGGAGCAACAAGCTCGCTCCATCCGAGGTACAATAAATACGATTATTAGAGGACTAGCTATCGGAGGATGATCCATCTCCCAAAGTAAGGCATATGCTTGATCTAACAACTATCAGAATGTACTAAGTACTCTTGCAAAGCATCCCAAAGTGGACACTACAATCACTTTTTTTTTTTATGATGATCTTAAAGGCATGATGTTCCCCTATGACGATTTCCTTGTAATCTGAGTTCGAATCAATAATTTCAACATTAACAAAATTTTAATTAACAATGGTAGCTCTATGGAAATTGTATATAAGAAAGCATTTAACTAGATGAAAGATTAAGTTGAGGCAAAAGCTCAAACCCTACAATAATAAGCTTTTTGGCTTCAATAACTAGCCTATAAAGCCAAAGGGTATCATAACTCTCTTTGTAGAGCTTGGAAACAAACCTTACAAGATGTAGATTTCGCTTGATTTCATTGTTGTCAATGCATGGTCCCCCTTCAATGTCATTCTTAGGTGCCCATTGTAAAGTGCCCATCATAAAATATGATAGGAATAATAGCCTCTATGAAGCATCCGAAGGTTAGGTTCATAACTCCTATTGGTGTTGGTGTTTACTATGGTAACTGGTAAGCATCTAAGAACTTATATCTACAAGCCCTCTCCCAATAGGAAGTCCTTACAATAAAATCTACCCTCGAGGAAAAACCTAGATCAAGAGGGGAGCTTGCTAAAGAGATGGAGGATGTCCAAATTGGTAGTTCACTTAAATAAACTATGAAAATTGATACAAAAATCTTAATTGAGCTCCACTACCAATTGATTGCTTTATTTTGAGATAATATAGATATTTTTGCATAGTTGCCATCTAAAATGCCTAGAATTCCACTAAAGGTGATTGCACATAGGTTGAAATATTGACCCTAATATGAAAGTGGTCAAGCAAAAAAGAGGCATTTCACCCTAAAAAACTAGGTGGCTATAGAAGAAGTACAAAAACTTTTAAAGGTTGAATTTATACGAGAAAAGCCAATTGCACATTAGTGAAGAAATCCAATGGGAAGTGAGAAATGTGTATCGACCACACTGATTTCAATAAAGCCTACCTAAAGGACTATTTTCTACTCCCTTAGATCGATCAATAAGTTGTTTAAGCTTAGGTGATGCCTTACTTAGCTTCATGGATGCCTTTTCAAGTTATAATTAGATTCGAATGCACGAGCCTAACTAAGTTTACACATCCTTTGTCACCAACTTCGAAACATATTGTTATAATGATATGCCCTTTGGGCTCAAGAATATCGATACAACATATTAGAGATTGGCGATAAAGATACTCATGCACCAAATTGGTTAAACTATTGAAGTCTATGTTAATAACATGATTATGAAGAGCAAGGAGCTTCATCAGTACCTAGCTGACCTAAATGAGACATTCTAGACATTGCAACAATATAACATGAAGATGAACCCTCAAAAGTGCATCTTTAGTGCATCATCTGGTAAATTCCTTAGCTTCATGGTTATTTCACGGAGGATTAAAGCCAACCTTAAGAACATTAAGGCCATTTTGGACATGTAGAAGTATAAAGACTAATAGGGTGGGTTACTACTTTAAATAGGTTTGTCTCTAAGTTAGTAGAAAAATGTGCCTTGTTATTCAAAGTCTTGAAGAACCCTATAAATTTTCAGTGGACAAGCATTTGAAAAGCTGTAGTGCTTCCTCATGACACTACTAGTCATGTTTAAGCCCATCAAAGGAGAGGAACTTTATCTCTACCTCCCTATCTTCAACCAAGCCCTCTCCTCTATACTTGTTCAAGTAGATGGTAGAGAACACCCACCAATATATTATGTAAGCTATATCTTATAAGGCATTGAGATTAGATACTTGAAGTTAGAGAAATTTGCCCTAACTATGGTCATCTCAGCAAACAAACTCTGCCCATTTTTCAAGGCCCACTTTATAGTGGTCCTCACTAATAAACCCTTAAGGAAGACTCTTTAGAAACCAAATGTGTTGGCTAAGATAGTTTGCCACGCCTTAAAGCTTAGTGCATACGGCGTCCAATACTAGCCACATGAAGCTATAAAAGCACATGTGCTGGCTAACTTTATAGCCAAGTCAAAGGTCAAGGATGAAACCCCCATTGGTGATCATGAAAAGTCCTTTTGGGCACTCCATGTCAACAACTCATCCACTAAAGGAGGGAGTAGAGCGGGGCTTATACCATTTAGCCTACATGGAGTTGAACTTTAGTATGCTTTGAAGTTTGGATTCCTAGCCAATAATAATGAAGCAGAATATGAAGTCCTCATTGCTGGATTAAAATTGGTGAAGGGAATGGGAGTAGAAAAGGTTTATATATATATATATATATATTTTACTCATAGTTGATAGACCAAGAAGTCAATGGAGAGTATACCATCAAAGATGAAGGGATGACCAAATACTTAGAGGTCATGAAATCCTTATGCTCCAGTTTCACCTCATGGAGCATCATAAAGATCCCTTAAGCCCAAAATGCCCAAACGAATGGCTTGTCCAAGTTAGCTTCAACACCCCTCTCCGAGCTGGACAAGAAGGTGTTTATTAAATTCCTCCCTCAAAAGAGCATTGACAAATCTCCACTAGAATTCCTCACCAATGAGACCTAAGTTGCTCAAGAGCATACTAAATGGACTAGATCGTTAAGTATCTAGTGAGCAAAACTATCCTTGATGATAGCAACAATGTGAAAGCTCTAAGGCAGAAAGCAGCCCAGTATACTCTCCTTAATGGGCAGCTTTATAGAAAGGAATATAGTTTACCACTTCTCAAGTTCCTCTAATCTTCTAAAGTAGAACACTTATCGATTAAGCTTCATACAAGGGGTATGCAGTAAACACATAATGGGCTATGCCCTAGCCATCAGAGTGCTTTAAGGTGGATACTATTAACTTACCATGAAGAGAGATGCTAAGGCGATTGTACAATGATGCATCAAATGCTAGAAGCATGCTCTGGTTGGCAGATAACAAAGTAGCAATCTAATGTTAATCATGAGTCCATGGCCTTTTGCTCAATGGTAGCTTGATATCTTTAGGCCATTCCCTAAGGGCATTGGACAACGTCATTACATCATCATTGCAATTGACTACTTCACAAACTGGGTCAAAGTTAAAGCAATTGCTAAAATTTCTAAGCATAACATCGAGGGCTTCGTTACCCAAGCCATATTATGTCAATTTAAGATCCCTAGTGCCATCATCACTAATAATGGCACTTAATTTGACAATGCTAAATCTTAAGAGTTTTGCACAAGATACAAAATCAAGATTCATTTCACCTTGGTCACCTACCTACAATCAAATGGCTAAGCTGAAGCCACTAATAACGTAATCTTGTAAAGCCTCAAGAAAAGAGTTGATCAAGCTAGGGGCGAGTTGGTAGATGAGCTCTCTTACATTCTTTAAGACTATTAGACGACCTACGAAATGCAACCAAAGAAAGCCTTTTCATATTAGCCTTTGGCATTGAGACTATCCTTCTCGTTAAGCTTCAGTTTTAGAATCTTTGCACTCGGGAATTTGATTCCTAAGTAAACAAGATTAACCTCTGATCTAATCTTAACCTCCTTAGGGAGCTCCAAGACCAAGCCAGCTATAGGATAGCAACCTACCAACAACGTGTAGTAAGATACTATGATAAGAAAGTGAAGCACAAGGTCTTCCTACCTAGGGACCTAGTTTGCTAAAAGCTCAAAACTACTAGATCAAGAGAGGGGTAGGATAAGTTAGCACCAAACTAGGAAGACCCTATTCGAATAAGGAAGATGGTTAGACATAGTGTATATGAGCTTGAGAGACTGATGGCCATCTAATCCCAAGGACTTAGAACATAGATAATTTATGCCCATATTTTGAGTAACTTTTAGATGATATTTTTGCACATTTTTTAAATTACTACCAGTGATTATAAACATTCTTACGACTTAATGGAATTACTTCACATTCATTTTTTGTACTTGTATTTACAAACTTTCATCTGAACACGAGCTGTAAAACTCAATCACAAAGCATCATGATTAACAAGTAAAGTTATACGCCTCAACAAGGCATCAATGGACTCTATTAGATATCCACTCCCACTAAAATGGTCGGACTTATATTCTGAAGCCATTATAGAAATGTCCTTCATCGACCTCGCTTAAGCCTAGTTAACGATGGCACTATGATTAACAAGTTTGTGCCCACCTATAACCGATCAACTCAAATACAAATTAATGGTATCTAGTGCAACTTAAGGGAATATCCTAATTGAGCATATCCAAACTTAAACAATTAGGATATATCGCCCAATGGACTATGAACACTTAACTGGTTTACATATACACTCAAACCAATTACACTTTAGTCTATAGAATATAAACTAAATTATACATTAAAAGAACCAATCAAAAGTAAAACAACTAAAAAATTAAAACTCAGATAATATATAATAGATACAAAAAGAATAAAGGTTATACAATCTTGCACAATATTAACTAAAATCATATTTTATTCATTACAATTCTTTACAAGGCTCTTAGGTTAACATACTAACCATGATATAATGATGTATAGAGGAAAGAAAAAACAAAAGCCCTAAGTCTATACTACGGGGCCCTCCATTAGAGCCAAAATTGGTTTTGGTTGCTCCTGAGTAGGCTTGGGCATCTTCTCTACAGTCTGAATCTTAGGAGGTAGTGGAGGTAGAATCTCTTCAGTAAGCGGAGGAGGAGACACTTCTTCCTTGACTAGAGAAGGAGGAGGAGGAATTTTTTCCACATTTGTAGGAGAAGGAGGAGGAGGATCTTTAACTATGATCACCCTCGGCGACAAAGGCATACTCCCTTCATTTGCTTCTTCCTCGGCTTTAGCCATTGCTCTCTCTAGCTCCTCCCGCTTCTCAAGAGGGGTGTTCGACTTGCTCATTTTCTCCCTAAGCCACAAGAGATCATATGAAAGATCTTTTTCACGGATCCAACATTTCATGATCTTTTAACCCCCTCCCCCTCCTCCATTACTCTAACTAGTTGATTGGTATAATCATCAAAACCTTGAATCTCCTCACAATACCAATCCTTTCTTTTTCCTCCAACTCCAGGATCTGTGTATCTCGATTAGTAACAAGCTTCTCAAGATCCTTGATCCACTCCTTCATAGTTGCCTTGAAAAGGTTAACTCAACCTGACCTTTCCTCTGTAGTCCAAACCACCACTAGTAGTGAAACCTAGGAAGAGGTAGACTTGGGGGGGCTCGAAGGGTCATTGTTGCCCCTATGCTCTTCTTACCCTTGGATGTTGTTGTGGTGCCTTTTTTCTGGTGCTCTAACATAGCATCACCACTTGTGCCTAAGGTAGTAGGCTTCACTTCGATATTATCGGGAATGACAATTACCTCCTCAGTCCCAATCTGCTTAGGGCGAGGCACATCACTCCACTCTAGAACCCGTTTAGACTACCTTGAATTCTTAATAATATTTACCTTTTCTAGCAATAGCAGTGAGCATAGGCTTAAAGATGTATAGTGGCTTCGAGCCCCTAATAACAATTCTTCCAATAGTGGGCTTCTTTGGTGGAAGAGCCATCGACTTAGTCTTCCTTCCTCTTTGAGTTCCCTTCTTACCATGGTCGGATTAGCGAGCAGCAAGGTCAAGTTGCACAAGATAGATTGCGGCCATCTTTGCAAAATAAACAAAAAAGTTAGCAAAATTAAAATAGAGTTCCTTTTCAGAAGAAAACTTTATGAGGGAGTATAATTCTCTAAGCTGAAGCCAATGAGCTCGCCTTCAAGCCAACACCATCTCGAGCAAGAATCCTTATTAGCTTCTCTATCATCTTTTAAGTCTTGTGACTCATGATCTCCCATAGCCTTAGAACCCTTTGGGGTCACCACCCCAATACCCAAGAAGCTTCGCATCATGTTCAAAGCATCGAAGGGTTTCCCATACTTCTATAAAACTTTAAGAAGAATCTTGGTGTAACATTGGTCATTTGGTAATAGCTTAATATCCTTAGTCCTTACTAAATTTACCTAATGGATTTAGAAATTTAGCTCCTCCCCAATCTCAATTAAAACAAATGTGTCTTTCCAGTTGTGTACAAAGGGAAGGAAACCCATCTATCAATATTTTGCCTAGTTGGCTTGCTAGATAATATCACCATTGCGAAGGTCCTGAACGTTTAACGTCGTAGAACAAGTGGAATAGTTGAATGATTGGTCGAAGTCCATACAACTCGCATAAACTTTTGAATGCCACGAGAATTGTGTATGTGTTTCGAACAAGCTAACATGGATTAGCTCTATGATAAGTGAAAAATTGTATTTTGATGTCAATGAAGGGAAAGCATCAACTAAACTCAAAGAACTACTTATACAAATAGAATGTCCATACGGTTGTCCTCATAAGCTGGTCAAGTGATCCAGCCCCCTAGAAATAGAGAATTGTAAAGTCATCGATATCAACCTCGTAAACCCTACTTTTGATGGTACCTAGTCTCAATCTTGATGAAATAGGACCTTGGGATAGGTTAGCTGACGATCTTCTATGTTGTCGGGTTAAACATCTAATGCCAATTCTCTACGACCTTGCTCACTAATTTCCTCCTTAAATGATCTAAGAATCTCACTGTCCACCTATTCCTCCATCGGTGTTAGCACTAGGGTTGACTTGAGGGCCTTACCTTACAGCTTGATAGACTAGAGACGATCTTTTAGATAAAATTTGAGAAGGTATGAGAAGAAGAACTTGACATACCTAAAGTCTTGATTGTTCAGGAAATTAAAAGGGTGAAGATTTGCCGTTAATGGATGAAAGTAAGTCTGAGAACTTTTGAGAGAGTAAAAGGAGACTCTAAATATAAAGGATGTGACAAGATGTAAAACATGATGATTCGGTGCCTTATATAGGCAGTTGCAAAGTACATATGCATTTTTTAAGACAGCTTATGATTATGCCACATGTTACACTTCCACAATGAAGGGTTGAGATTGTTTTGCCTCTACAAATACTCTGAATCTTATCTTGCCACGTGTTTTATTGCATTAAATGTGTAGATTTGCTTGCACAAACAAGATATGAAATTGACAGTTGAAAAGATAAATGCATGCCTAACAAGCCTTTTCACCTTCATTAGGGTTAGGAGTTAGCTTTTAGAGTAAGGAATCCATTCGCTATGGCTCGACGCCATAGCCTTAGCTTGGATTGATTGCTCCTCACTTTCACTCAACCCATATGAGGTAGTTTGTTATGAAATTTAACTTTTTAAATGCTCTAGAGCAAGTCCTCTAAACGCCGAGATTGATCAACATCCTCCTAAGGTTGAATCGATGCCTCTTGGCTCTAGGTATATGCTTAGTCAACACATCCAAGCCATCACCTCGGCAAATAAATAGAATCTTGCCTCTATTCTCATTAGTCCTATAACACTAGTGAGAGTTGGGGAGGAGAAGGGGGCAAGTGTTATATGCTTAAATTGGATTAAGACCCTAAGGCTCATTTTGTTTCAATACAACCATAGAATAGGAAAGTGTCTAAACAAATTAACGTAAATTAGGAAAAGTAACCTAGATTCCTTGAAGAACACACTTCAAGTGAATATTTCCTATTATAATTAGGGTGTCTTTAGAAAGATCTGCTTGCCTAAAATAGAATATCCCCACGACACTATAAAAAAAGGTCCCTCCATCCATGTAAAATCATCTAATACTCCCACATATACTTTGGTTATCTTATCCTCATGCTGCTTCTCTAACTTGAGCATTGGAGTCCAAGCACCTGAGACATCTCCAGCACTTCAATTGCTCATGTTTGTTCATCTTGCAAGTTGGATTTCATCAACTCAAGGATTTGATCTAGTTCAAGAACGCATCAAGATAGCTAGTGCGATCAACATGTAGTGACTAAGAGAGAGATAAAGATAAAATACAAAATGAATATATTATGTATTATAAATATTATATTTTTTTCTGTCACTTCATTTCTCTTTCATCTGTCCTAGAAAAATCTAACGTCGATCAAATGTCATATTTGTGCTTTTATTAGAAAAGGCAAAGAGAATTCAAAATGAATATATTATGTATTATAAATATTTTATATCGGTGCCTTGTGGTCATTGATGGCCTCTCATTCATCTCCACTTGACCCTTTTTCTGTTCCTTCTAAAAATTATCATCAGGTTATTTTTTTTAAACTTTCAAAACATATTAATTGATTTTTCATCATCATGTTTTCTTTATTCTCTAATTGTGTTTTTGTTGTTGTTGTAAATTAAGTATGTATCCACGTGTGATAAGAGGCGCGAATTTGTTTTCAGGTCTCACAGGAAGTGGTTTTGATTGCAAGTGACTTTTAGATGTTGTCACCGGTATAAAACGTTAAAAAGAAAAAAAAAAAAAAAAAGCCCACAAAGAGTATAAACCATTATTTGAAAATTATGATTTCAGTGAAAAAGGTAATTATGATATTTATAAGTGGTTTAATAAGCAACAAAGCCATATAATTTGCATTTCTTCTTAAGTAAAAAGACTAGAAAGACAAAGTAAATAAGGAAGCATTCGACATTATAGAACCAAAAAAAAAAAAAAAAATTCAGAATTTCAACTATCAGATTTTCTTACATTACTCAATATATGCCTAATTTGATTTTGTTTAATATAATGGTTTTAAGATGTGATACGCTTCTGGTCATTTTTCATCATTTGGAATGACAATCTCAAAATATGTAGAATGGGAGTTTGTCAATAACAATAACATAATTTTCCTAATTTTAGTATAAAATTTTATTCCTTACTTTTCTCCCTTTTTTTGCCTAACCTTTTCTTGTACATTTCTTTCGTAGGTTTCTTTTTTTTCAAAAAAAAAAAAAAAATCTAGAGTCTTTTCATTAGTTGAGAACTTTGGATCATGAAGCGTGTATTTGATGATGACATGGATTAAAGAGTACAGATTCTTCCTTTTATAGTTGTTTGTTTTTAATAATTAACTATTATTTGCAAAATGTCACTATGCCTTTTTTTTTATGGTTGTTTATATAAAAATCTTTTATTTCTTGTATGATACATTGAGAATGAATTATAATTACTAAGTAAGAAATTATCTTGTTCTTTGCAACGCCGCTCTACATAAGTTGAGGAAAAATAATTTGCACAAAAAAAAGAACGATTGTGATAATGTAAATGAAGAATCATCTAAAAATACAACTGACAAATTAAAGATGAACAAACCATGAAGTATTCTTTACATTAACTTTTTTTTTCCAACCGCATCTTCTTTAAGTTATAAGTTATACTTGTTTCTACAAAGACAAATAAATAATAAAATACTGTACTAACTCATTCATAGCAAAAAAAAAAAAGATATTGATATACATTAAATCATCTTTCTATTTATTGTTTTCTACAAAGAATAAATAAATAAATTCAAAATAATTGTTCAATTTGTCATTAATTTTACAATTCTATTAACAACAACACCTTTCAATTTCCATAATCATTATGTCTCAGTCCCCATTACTTTTAGCATTAAGTCTGGTACTCTAAAATCAGTGCAAAAAGTGATCAAACGTTGTTTTGTTGTTCCTTATAAAATGGTTTTTTCCTTTTTCTTTTACATTTCAATATACATGGTAAGTAGAATCTACGGGTTTTTACTTTGCTCATATTTTGTTATTATTAATTACATATTTTATGTCAAAAATTATAACTTTTCCCCCCTGCTTTATTAGCATGCATTTTCTTTTTTACATTTTCTATTTATTATTAATAAAACATTGATGTACTTATATCTGTTGTTTACTTCGTCATTTTATTGATTGCAAAGTATATCAAATGTAATTTGTTTATTTTACCTTTTTAAAGGAGTATGTGGAAAAAAATAATAATATACTTATAATTAGAATGTGATGTCCAAATAAAAATCAATAAGATAACTATCATATTTTTATTGAATATTTTTGTAGTTTTGATTATTTTTATAATTAATTTCCAATGTTATAGAGCCCTTTTTTTTCTTAATTATTTGCATATTATGTGGGGTTTTAACTAATTGTCATAAATAGTCGGTCTGATTTATAATTTAGTGAACCCTCTAATATATAAAATTTAGCAAATTGAAAGAATATACGGTAGATTAATCTTACCATGGAACTTTAGGATGACAGTGAGAAGGGTTTGAATTTTCAAAGGTATCTCACAGTCGTGAGGGCAACAATATTCTTAATCTTTGCTCCACGACTGTTAGTGTTAGAGTAGAAGAGTATTCTCATCATATAATATTCTATCCGTATTTATGATGTAAGCGATGCAGTTTTTAATTTTATTATTAATTTATCTATTAATGGTAAAGATTTTATGGTAATTAATAATAAAAATTTAATATGTATAATTTAATAATAAAATAAAAAAATTAAACCCATCTTAACATTGTCATAAAAATTTCTTATAATATTACATTTTTTTTTTTTTTTATGATGAATCCAAGTCTACACATGTAATACGTCATATACGTTCATGCGCGTGCGATAGCCAACGGCTTTTTTTTCCTTTTTCAAATGTCATGGATTGAGCTGATTTTATTTTATTTTATTTATTTTGTGGGAGAGCAGAACTGTTTTACTTATGCCTCTTCTTATCTAAATTAAAAGATTACAAAACGAAAAATTGATGATTTCAGCAATATCATGGCTTAAGTTTCCTATCGCTTTAGTTTGTTAGGAAAAGCACTTCACTTCTTTGAAAATCTAATGCCACCATTTGATAAATAAAATAAGTTGAAAATTTAATTTTATAAATAGTTCTTTTTTAAGAAATATACAGAATTTTTTTTATTTTTTTATTCGACGATTATGATGAAAAAAAGGAGATATAGATCTAATTTATTAAATCAGAACCTTAGCAATTCAATTATTATTATTATTATTATTATTATTATTATTATAATTTTTAAAATAAGCCGTAATTCTTCCAATAAGATTACCATTCCACCCACTCTCTGTCCAAACTCTTCCGTCTGTCTTCTTTTTATTTATTTATTTCCTTTAATTTGTATCTGCCTTCTCTCTTACCCATGATAAACAACAACCAAGCTAAATAGACTTTATAGATTTAGGATTTTTGAAAGACAGTCTAAGTTTTGATTCAAATTTATGATGATGTTAAAAGGGTTAGATGAAGTGACTCAAAGTTCTTTTCTGAAAAATGAAGCTTATGAAACCTTCATATTAATATAGATATAAGTTTAACAATATTGTCTATAAATGCTTTACCTTTGATATAATATAAGCGTAAAAATCTAATTTCTATTTACTATGAAGATAATAAATTGGAGTAAAAATATATGTAAGGATTATATAAATTTATATGGTGCACATGAAACTTGATATATGAATACATATATTATTATAATTAATAGGTATAGGTAAAAATACCTCTCTAAATTAATTTATCTATAAGAGTTTGATCAAGTAATATCTGATTAAAAAAAAATAAAAACATTGACAACTACATTTAAGGAAGTAAAAACTCACTAAGTACCCACGGTAAAAATTTAATTACATATATTGCATGATATATGTACACATATTGTAACATAGTGTAATACGCATTTTTTTTAAAATTTAAAAAATAAATAAATAATAAAGAGTGGCAATGTTGTAAATAGAACAATGAGATAGGGGAAGTTTCATCTTTTCTTAACGGGACTATATATAAGCGAACTAACATAAGGTTCTCCTTTCTCTACACACTTTTACAATAGCAGCCTAGAATGAGATAAGGAGAGAGAACTTGTTCGGGTTAAACCTAAGGTGATCTAAGGAGACATCGTAGCACAATAAACAAGTAATGATTTTCATTTTATAACCAAGATCTATTCTAACAATGGAATTTAAAGATCATGGATTTAATTTGGTCATTTATAGGAGTCAAGTTTAAGGGCGGATTGAACAAGCACGAGAGTTATTGAATTTGGAGTTTCAAGTGAAATTCGAATCGAGTAAGGGATTCTAATTCATATTTTTAGATTTACTTAAACTTAAGATTAGAAAATGAGGAGATTAGATGAATTAGTGTAGAAAAAAAATCGGGGTTCGAAAAACGAACCGAGAGATACACAACCCATCTAACATGGTCATGTTGCTCCCATGTTGATTTACTAAGAAGTACCGAGAGATACACGACCATCCAATACGGTTGTGTTGTCTCCGTGTTAAAATGAGAAGAACACGGCCCCCTAACACAATTGTGTTTTGATCGTATTGAATTCAAAAGTTATGCCAAGAGATACACGGTCTCCCAACATAGTCATGTTTCGATTGTGTTGAATCAAGAAGAACACGGCCTCCCAACACGGTCGTGTTCCAACTGTGTTGAAGCCAAATCTCACTAAGAGATACACGACCTTTAACACAGTCGTATACTAGCCCGTGTTGGGCAACACGACCTCTAACATAGTCGTGTTAAGTGATGGACATCATCATTATATACCAAATTACCTTCTTAATTAACCAAGTTCGACACAACCGAGACAATTAGTATAACCTTAGATAACCTAATAGATTAAGAGGAATTAGGAGAAATATATTATATTTGGATTAGTACTAAGAATGATGTCTTGATGATCATAAAGATATCAACTTAACTTAAGTTTGGGACAAGAAGTGCATAAGGCTAGGATTCCAGGTATGTGTTTACTTTGTTTGTTGTATGTGATTGTTAGGAAGCTATCTAATGAGTTGTATGTGAAATAATGAAATGCTAAGATGTTATGTGAATTAAGTGGTATCATGAAGTAATACCGTGTTATATGTTGCTTGTGCTTCGCTTGGCCTAGGGGCCCGCAGTGGCAAATCCCTAGGGGGTACCTCGATGATCGGTATACCGCATTGTCCCTAGTGGAGCCGTGTATCAAAATGATATGAGGTAAATTAGGGTTAGATGAGAACCGTAGTAGTAGTTCCCATTAGGGTTAAACGAGGCCTATAGAGGCAGTTTTCACTAGGAAAAATGTTGTGTGTACTAGGGTCATGAGTACCCCTATGTGTGGTAATTCATTTTGGTGTTGATGTGTGAACTGAATTACAAATGAGTTGTGGATAAATGTTGCATATATATATATGTGTGTGTGTGTGTGATATTAATGTAGTGTGTCATGCGCATGTGGGTGTGGTACTCACGTATTGAGCTTAGGCTTACCCCCCTTCCTATATTTTTTTTTAGTTGTAGGCAAAAATGGCAAACAACTAGAGTATGATAAGAATAAGAACTTGGTGGGACATTACTTGGATTAGATGGGAAGAAACACTATTATTATGTGGAGGAAGAGTGACAAAAATTTTAAGTATTTGTAATTTAATGTTTTATTCGTTAAAGTGAAGTTATAGAGATAAATTATAGTTTGAGATTTTGTTGTTGTTAAATAATGAAATTTAGAATGACTCATTTATGAGTCATTTATTTTATTATAGTTATAGTAGTATGATGGATAATATATATGATCAAGTTTTGAAGTATTATGGAGTTTTAGAGCCTTAGCGTGTCGCTGAGTAGTAGTAACACGTAGCGGGTTGTGACGCTCTAAGTTTTGCGGTGTTACAGCTTAAGTGGTATCTAAGCCTAGGTTGATGATCCCCAGAAGCTTAGGTTTTGATCAAAAGAAAATAAGTAAGTAGTATCAGAATACTAGGTTTTGATAATCTTTAGAATTTGAGATATGATCAAACAGAGATTTAGTTGATGACTTTTAGAATTAAGTAATGGTCTAAAAGGTGTAGGATTCATTATTTAACAACAACATTAGAAGGCTAAGTAAATGATCTATAAATCCATAAGAATGAAGAAAGTGGGTAAAGTAGGGGATAGATATTATGATATATTAATCTAAATATTTTATGTATTAGTATTCTATTGAATATTCCTGTTTAATTACATATACGTGTATGGATATGTTTGAGCTTAAATATACATAGATGTATATTGTCACTCCCCTTATAAATTTTAACTCTGGAATCATTCTGCTATCTCAATTTACATAAAATGCCTCTAAGAAGAAATATCGTGCGGGGTTCATCTAGTGTTAGACAGGGTGGAGATGCCCCAGCAGATATAAACCCTTAAAGATCAGCTCAGTAGGAAACCCCAGAGCAGATTAATGTCATAGCTACTCAACTGCTAGAGACTGTAAATTCTCTAGTGGGAATGTTGGCATAACAACAACAACAAGCTGTGAGACTTGTTGGGCCTGTAGAGGAACCTTATGGACTAGACAAATTTGTAAGATTGGCTAAGGAGTTCCACCCAAAGGTTGATGATCCAATAGAGGCTGAATATTAGATCACTAAGATCGAAAGGACCTTTGAAGCCTTCATGGTTCGTCTTCTTTTTATTTATTTATTTCCTTTAATTTGTATCTGCCTTCTCTTTTACGCATGATAAACAATGTCATGCCCCGAAAGGGGACCTAGAAGTCTCCACTAAAATCATCATGGCACGTGTACACCCGTTACATGATGATTGTCTTACGAGTCAGAGATCGTAAGACTCTAAATAAATAATTGCATTTACAACTAATCATAGTATATATAATTAGATAATAAAATACAACTATGAATTCCGTATCCTATGGTCAACCATGATCGCAGAGAATCGATATCCCCTACCAATCAGTAAAATAGGATAAATCTTAGGTTTCTCAATTTCAAATTCTATTTACATAGGGGTGCTAACATTTCATCTAAGTAAATCTATCATTCATAATTCTTACTTTGTTGTTCTGGTCTTCCAAAACTCTCAACACTTCACATCTTATCCCATCCCGAGCTTTCTTAATCACTACTTGCAAAAGAGTCTATGAGGGGGTGAGCACACTATGGCATAGTAAATGGGATGGTAACACTTTCAATGCTACATACACATACGCAATTTCAAATTAAGTTATCAAAACATATGCTATGCATGAGCAACCATATGAATGCAATATCTCACGTATTTTTCCGGTAATCGACGTGAAGTTTAGGGTTTACGCCCCCTTTGACCTTAGGTTGGGGATTTCGAAGCCACCATCAGTGCTCAGGTACTTACTTGGTTTATTTATCTTATCACTTTATTAATTATGATATTTTTTTAACTCAATGGTGAATGCTCCCGTACCTCTCTGCAGCAGACAGAGCAAAACCCTCAAGGACCAATTAGCTCGAAACCGTCAAGGCGCGACAATCCCCTAATCACTTAGTTCGCACTTGGCAGAACAATAATCCTCTTGATTACCTTGATAAGCCCTGTAGCAGTGATGACCTTCAATCTCATGTAATGTCTCGTGGAAATGCATGTCAAGTTTTTAATCAGGTCCACTCCCTTGATTAATTGATTTAAGGTGATCAAACAACATATACAATTACAATCGATTCTCATTCAAACAATGAAGTAACTATCAAGCATTTCATTTCACACCCATCGTAACAAGCACAAATCATGCCTTTCTTATCACTCAAGAGAAACACTGAACCCAAACCCTGTTGACATAGACTTATCCAGTTTTACAACAAATTAAATTAACTTGGCACCTCTCTGTGCCATTTCTTTTAAATGCCAAACCAACCACTCGGGGTTGATTTATAATCATCTTATTTGACAACTCTGTGTCATTTGTATTAAATGTCAAACCAACCACTTGGGGTTGATTTACAATCATCTTATCTGACATCTTTGTGTCATCGCACTTCTCAAGTGATCTATTATTTACATTTTTGCGAGCCAGCAAGGTCGTCTCATATTTTCCTTTTGATGTCCTCAAAACATTTGTGTATAATATATATATATATATATATATATATATATATATATATATATATATATCTACACATATAGGTATGCACGTGACATATCTTTAATTAAAGACGATTTACTAGACACTTTCCCTTACGTAATTAAGAGGGCAAGAAAACAGGATTGTTAAGTTGTAAAAACCAAGGTTGCACTCATGATTTATACGGTTGTTTTCATAAGTGTATTATATAGATATAATAGAAAAATAAGCTTGCTTAGTATATGTACACATTCAGGAACCAACTCTGACACGTATACATAATGATATCTATAGACCCTATTGTAACTAAGCACACCTGCTTGGTAGCTCTAGAAGGAAAAACTAGGTTTCTATGTTCTAATTTGATTTGGAAGAAAACAATTTTAAATCATGGTTAGGCTTGTAATTATAGCACTAGCAATATGGCATTAGATGCTATCATTAAGGTAACAATATCTAAACCCTCAGACCATACCATCCTTTATATTCTTTATGACTTTTTCCTTAACTCATCAATTCCCACTATGACTCAACTCAATAGTAATCACATTATATTGCAAACACAACAAACAACAAATTTCACATGCATAGCAATCAACATACAACACAACATGATAGCATATCATTAAATTTCTCACTCACTTGTTTAAGGTCACCATAGTCCTAGCCGGAGTTGAGTGATTCCAGCGGGTAACCCTTTTTCATTCCTTTTGGAATCAATGTCCTTTTGTGATGCTTCCTCAACCCATCATAGAAAGTCGCATCTCTACTTGACTTTGGTAGCCTTCCAGCTCCTGATATGTGTACTCTACTCATCTTACGTTTGATGGCAAAGTGTGAAGTCTCCTCCTTAAGGAACTTTGGGTAAATAAGATTCAAATGTTGAATACTTCTTCAACGTGATTCTGATACAGGGTTCTAGAAGGAACGATTTTCCTACGAATCATTGCTTCCAATACCCTAAGTTGCTGTGATCAACTGTCTACTTTCCTTGTATAGAAGTTAAGCAATGAAATGTCTTTGATTTGCCAAATTTGGAATTCCTTCTTCCTTGTATGCAAGATACCCTTAGAAAGGACAACTAAAGGTCTTGCATTAGGGTATTTGGCTAAGAATGATCTTCCTCGATATCCTTTGAACATTCTATTGTGAAATCCATTTCATTCCAAATATTCCCTCGGCCATCATCTTGGATGTTACTTGAATCATTCCCTTCACCATCTACACTGCCATAAACGTTTCTCCTTTCCATGAAGCATCTTTGAACCTTTCACTTATCAATTTGTCTTTAATATCTTCCAACGATCTACTTGTAGGACAACCTGCATGATTTAGTAGTCCTTAAAGGTTTTATATCACCTCCTTTCTTCTCTCATTTATTGATATTTCCACCTATGGGGTTTTCCTTGCTTTCTATTGGTTTTCATCCTCACTCATGCTTTCATTATCATACGTACACCAACCATTCTCACATACTAACATACTCCTATCCATATATATACACACTTCGCACACCACGCACGCACTTACACATACATACACACAATCATACCACACACCTAATTACACGCACATGTAACTGCACTTTATTATCCCCCTTTCTCCTCAAGTCCACACACACATGCACCACTAGTGCCTACATACACACACACACACTTCATTCACTTCTCATACCACCAACACATATATACACGCATACCCCACATGTACCTCACACTCCAAATACATACACATACACACATGCTCCGCATACACCTCATACCACCAATACACTTGCACCCACATACTTCGCACACACTACATTCACCTTCCATACCCGCACACACATGTTTACACACCACATATCATCTCATACTCACACATTCATATTCCACCTATACCATACTCAAATACACATGTCCATACACCATATACCATTTCACACATACATACATACCCACACACACCACTCCTTCTATATACATATACATATACCCACACACCACACATCTTTCATACATATACACACATATCACATACTACACACAACATCCATATACACACAAATACCGCATACTCTACACCTTCCATACACCTATACACATACTCTATACATCCTACGCCTTCCATATATACATACACCCTCACACGCCTCACGGAAATCCATAGAAATACGCACAAACTGCACACACCACACAACATCCATAGACATATACTCCCTTTACACACACCACATAACATTCTACACACACACATCCCGCATACACTATACACCCTTATACACATACATGCCGTCCACCTACATCCATGGTTGTCAAAATCGCGATTTTACCTAGAATTGAATAGTATAAAATTGGTAAAATCATATAAGATCGATGGGATCAATAAATTGTAGAATCGTATATCTAAACTCATAATTATATCAAAAGTTTATACCTAAATGATTTTTCTTTTATTTTCGATTATGAAAAACTTGATAAAATTGCAAACCCATAGAATTGTACAATTGACTTGTGATTTTAACAACCATGCCTATATCACCTCATGCAAATATGCATATACTCACATCCCTACACACACCACGCACTATCACTCGCATACATACACACCTCTCCACATACATCACACCCACCTTCCATATCCACACACACATATCCACACTACACACCATTTTAACATGCATACATATATACTCACCCACACTACACACTTGCCTCTCCTTTTCCCACACATACATATACATCCTTACACACACCACGCATCATCGTACATATGCAAACATGTATTATCCTACATCCTGCACACCGCTACACACACCTTTACACACCGTACGCCTTTACCCACACATACATGCACATCCTTACACTCCACACATCTTCACCTACACATGCACACACACTACCCACCGTGACATACACCCATCTCCACATACACCGCACACCCCCATTCGCACATACACACACACACACATTCCCTTACATCCGCGCATCGCCACACACTCTCTCACACACACACATCCTCACATACACAACACCTTCACCTACACACACACATCCTCACACACCATTCTTCACCCGCACACACACCACATACCTTGCTCCGTCTCCCCTTTCCCCCTTTTTACGTTACTGCTACAGTCATCGTGGTTGTCATTGCTGCTATGGTTGTTGTCACCGTTGCTGCAGTTGTGGTCGTTATGGTCATTGTCGTCGCCGCAATTGGGGCCGTCGTTGCTGCTGTTCGTAGTTGTCGCCGTGGTTGTTGTTGTAGCCGCTATTAGAGTCATCGTTGCTACTGTCGTTGGGATCGTCGTTGCTATTTCTATTGTCTTCCTCCCTCTCACACACACGTACCCACATGGTTACCACTGGGCAACTCCTCCACCTTAGGCACATGCACACAAACTCCCCTTCTTCTTCCACTTTTGCTACTGTCGTCATTATGTGGCTATCCTGGCTACCATTGTTGTTATTGCAACTGTTAGATTGTTTTTGCCACCATTGCTACAGTGGTTGTTGTTGCTGCTGTTGCTACAGTCGTCGTTGTTGTCGTTATAGCCGTTGTAGTCACTGTTGTTGTTACAGTCGTGGTTGCCATTGTGGTCGTCATTTGAGTAGTCATTGTCTTCTCTAAGTCATTTGTTGTCACCATGGTTGTCATTGCCACTGGAAGCATGTGATCGCGTACGCCGACATCCCCACTTCCACATGCGGTTCCTTCTTTCGACTCGATGGTGACGATCTAAAGGGAAGGAAGAGAGATTTGGGACGCGGGGCAGGGAAGGGTAGGGGAGATGCGGTTTGGGAGGAGGAGAGAAGAAGAAGAGAGAAGAAGAAGAAGGGCGAAAGAAGAAAGGAAGGAGAAGAAAGAAAAGAAAAGAGAAAAGGAAAGAGGGAGAGGGGTAGGACAAGATGGCTACTGATGCCACCTATTTTTGACGTGATGGGCAGATGGGACGGCAGCAGATTTGAAAATCTTTTTTTTTTATTTTTATTTTGCACACATACAAAGATATCTTTAAATTTTTATATTTTTAGCATTTTATTATGAAAGCTTACATCTAAGCTAATCTAATTATCTTGAATATAAATATTCACTCTAAATTTAAATTTAAAATTCCTAGATCTATAATTTAAATTAATTTCATTATTTAACCTAATATTGTTTGAAAATTATATTTCGAAGAATTTATTCTTCTAATTGTTTAATTTTTAAAACCTATTATTAACTCAAATTTATTGAGATAATATTTATGTGTCGCAACATTTGAATTTTTATCGTACATTTCTCAAATTTTTTAATATTACGAAATTGTTCCTCTTACTATCCCGACCTAGAAGTATTTACTATTCTATTTATTTTCTTTAAATTTTCATATATTTTTTATTTTTCAAAATTTTTTGGACTTTATAAACAACAACCAAGCTAAATAGACTTTATAGATTTAGGATTTTTGAAAGACAATCTACGTTTTGATTCGAATTTTATGATGATGTAAAAAGGGTTAGATGAAGTGACTCAAAGTTCTTTTCTGAAAAATGAAGCTTATGAAAGCTTCATGTTAATATAGATATAAGTTTAACAATATTGTCTATAAATGCTTTACCTTTGATATAATATAAGCGTAAAAATCTAATTTCTATTTACCGAGAATTTGAATTTTGACCTCTAACACATAATGAGATTTTAAAGAAAATTTATTTAGTCTATGAAGCTAATAAATTGGAGTAAAAATATATTTAAGGATTATATAAATTTATATGGTGCACATGAAACTTGATATATGAATACATATATTATTATAATTAATAGTTATAGGTAAAAACATCTCTCTAAATTAATTTATCTATAAGAGTTTGATCAAGTAATATCTGATTAAAAAAAACATTTAAAAAGTTGACAACTACATTTAAGGAAGTAAAAACTCACTAAGTACCCATGGTAAAAATTTAATTACATATATTGCATGATATATGTACACATATTGTAGCATAGTATAATACACTTTTGTTTAAATTTAAAAAAATAAATAAATAATAAAGAGTGGCAATGTTGTAAATAGAACAATGGGATAGGGGCAATTTCATCTTTTCCTAGCGGGACTATATATAAGCAAACTAACCTAAGGTTCTCCTTTTTCTGCACCCTTTTACAATAGTAGCCTAGAGTGAGATAAGGAGAAAGAACTCATTCGGGTCAAACCTAAGGCGTTCTAAGAGACAACGTAGCACAATAAATAAGTAATGATTTTCATTGACTAACCAAGATCTATTCTAATAAAGATCATGGATTTAATTTGGTCATTTATAGGAGTTGAGTTTAAGGGTAGATTGAACAAGCACGAGAGTTGTTGAATTTAGAGTTTCAAGCGAAATTCAAATCAAGTAAGGGATTCTAATTCATATTTTTTTATTTACTTAAACTTAGGATTAGAAAATAGATGAATTAGTGTAGAAAAAAAATTGGGGTTCGAAAAATGAACTGAGAGATACATGACCATCTAACATGGTCTTGTTGCTCCCATGTTGATTTACCAAGACGTACCGAGAGATACACGACCATCCAACACGGTCGTGTTGCCCCCATGTTAAAATGAGAAGAACACGGCCGTGTTTCGATCGTGTTGAATTCAAAAGTTATGCCAAGAGATATACAGTCTCCCAACATAATCGTGTTTCGACTGTATTAAATCAAGAAGAATACGACCTCCCAACACGGTAGTGTTCCAACCATGTTAAAGCCAAATCTCACCGAGAGATACACAACCCTTAACACGGTCGTGTACTAGCCTATGTTAGGTAACATGACCTCTAACATGGCCATGTTAAGTGATGGACATTGTATACCAAATTACCTTCTTAATTAACTAAGTTCCACACAACTAAGACAATTAATATAACCTTAGATAACCTAATAGATTAAGAGGAATTAGGAGAAATATATTATATTTTGATTAATACTAAGAATGATGTCTTGATAATCATACAAATATCAACTTAGCTTAAGTTAGGGATTAGAAGTGCGTAAGGCTAGGATTCTAGGTACGTGTTGACTTTGTTTGTTGTATATGATTGTTAGGAAGCTATCTAATGAGTTGTATATAAAATAATGAAATGTTAAGATGTTATGTGAATTAAGTGGTATCATGAAGTAATACCGTATTATATGCTGAATGAAATATGTTGCTTGTGCTTCGCTTGGCGTAGGGGCTTGCAGTGGCAAATCCCTAGGGGGCACCTCGATGATCGAAATACCGCGTTGTCCCCAATGGAGTCGTGTATTCAAATGATCTGAGGTAAATTAGGGTTAGATGAGAACCACAATGGCAGTTCCCATTAGGGATAGACGGGGCCCGTAGAGACAGTTCTCACTAGGACAAATGTTATGTGTACCGGGGTCATGAGTACCCCTATGTGTGATAATTCATTTTGGTGTTGATGTGTGAACTGAATTGCGAATGAGTTGTGGATAAATGTTGCATATATATATATATATATATATATATATATGTGTGTGTGTGTGTGTGTGTGTGTGTGTGTGTGTGTGATATTAATGTAGTGTGTCATGTGCATGTGGGTGTAGTACTCACGTACTGAGCTTAGGCTCACCCCCCTTCCTATATTTTTTTTAGCTGTAGGCAAAAATAACGAACAACTAGAGTATGATGAGAATGAGAACTTAGTGGGACATTACTTTGATGAGATGGGAAGAGAACACTATTATTATGTGGAGGAAAAGTGACAAGAATTCTGAGTATTTGTAATTTAATGTTTTATTCATTAAAGTGAAGTTATAGAGATAAATTATAGTTTGAGATTTTGTTGTTGTTAAATAATGAAATTTGGAATGACTCATTTGTGAGTTATTCATTTGATTATAGTTATAGTAGTATGCTGGATAATTTATATGATTAGGTTTTAAAGTATGATGGAGTTTTAGAGCCTTAGCCTATCGCTGGATAGTAGTAACATGTGGCGAGTTGTGACTCTCCAAGTTCTAGGGCGTTATAGCTTGAGTTGTATCAAAGCTTAGGTTGATGATCCCTAGAAGCTTAGGTTTTGATCAAAAGAAAATAAGTAAGTAGTATCAGAATACTAGGTTTTGATGATCTTTAGAATTTAAGATGTGATCAAATAGAGATTTAGTAGATAACTTCTAGAATTAAGTAATGATCTAAAAGGTGTAGGATTCAATCAATAGAATGTAAGTTGGAATCATTAGAAGGCTAAGTAAATGATCTATAGATCCATAAGAATGAAGAAAGTAGGTAAATTATGGGATAACTATTATGATATATTAATCTAAATATTTTATGCAATAGTATTCTATTGAATATTCCTGTTTAATTACGTATACATGTATAAATATGTTTGAGCTTGAATATACATAGATGTATATTGTCATTAACTCCCCTTATAAATTCTAACTTCGAAATCATTTTGCTGTCTCAATTTACATAGAATACCTCCAAGAAGAAATATCGTATAGGGTTCATCTAGTGTTTGATAGGGTGGAGATGCCCTAGCAGATATGAACCCTCAAAGATCACCTCAGCAGGAAACCGCAGAGCAAACTAATGTCATAGCTACTCAACTACTAGAGACTGTAAATGCTCTAGTGGGAATTTTGGCACAATAATAACAACAGGTTGTGAGACTTGTCAGGCTTGTAGAGGAGCCTTGTGGACTAGAAAAATTTGTAAGATTGGTTAAGGAGTTCCACCCAAAGGTTAATGATCCAATAGAAGTTGAATATTGGATCACTGAGATCGAAAGGACCTTTGAAGCCTTCATGGTTCTTGAAGATAGAAAAGTTATATATGCTACTTATATGGTGAAGGGAGCAACTGTAGATTAGTGGACCAGTATGTCCAGATTAGCAAGAGCTCCTAACGAATGGCAAAGGTTTAAGGAACTCTTTTATGAAAAGTACTTCCCTAGTTGCATCAAGGATAAAAAGGAGGCGGATTATTATAACTACCAGCAGGGCAGTAGATTTGTAGAGGCATATGAAGTGGAGTTAAATCACTTAAGCAAATTCTTACCGGAGGTGATGAGAGGAGATGATGCCTTTCGAGCTAGAAGATTCTTGAGGGGACTAGAGCTTACCCTATAACATGAAGTGGGGGCTTTTTAGTTGACTACTTATGTAGAAGTAATTGACAAAGCAAAATACTTGGAGTAGAGAAAAAAGAAAACAGGGGAACAACTATCCCACAGATCAGAATCAGTTCTAGGAAAAAAGTCTATTTCCAACATATCTATGTAGATAAAGGTAAGAGGCTAGCTATATATCCAGCCAAACCTATTGCTTATGTGCCTAGACCTCTTCAAACTAGGCCTGCACCTTTAGCACTGCCTCCTCCACCACAAGCAGGTCAAGTGGTGAGATGTCCTAGATGTTTAGGACTGCATGATCTACAACAATGTAATTAGCCAGAAGGGGCATGCTTCTCCTGTGGCAAAACAGGACATACCAGTAAGAACTGTACTAATAGGACTCTCCCTCACACCTTCTGCTATGCTTGTAAGTAGAGAATGCATAGATCATTCGAATGTATTGCTTAGTAAACTCAGGTGACTGCACCTTGACAAGCCCAATAACCTATAAGGACTACACCTAGAGGACCATTAGGTAGAAATCAGAATGTGGGAGTAAGATAGAGGGCACCGGGTAAGGTACTTGCATTACAACAACAGCACCAATAGGATACCCATGATTAAGATACCATAGTAGGTATATTGCTTATAAACTCAAATATTGCCTATGTATTGTTTGACATGGGTGCAACACATTCTTGTATATTACTTGTATTTATGAATGTATGTGGATTAAAACCTATTATATTGGAGAATTCTATGATTATAAATACTCCTTCTGGAGTAGGAGGGAAATTAGATCGAATATGTAAATATGTAGAGATTACAATACATGGTAACAAAATGCCAATTGAATTGTTTGTATTAGAGATGATAGAGTTTGATCTAATTTTAGGAGTGAACTGGTTGTATAAATACAATGCCACTATCGATTGTCACAATCTAGTTGTTAAGTTTGATTTTCCTGATGATGAGCAAATTGTATATAAGTTAGATCCATAGAGGCATGCGACTCTTCCAACATATGAGTTGTAGAATAAAGGAAGATTGTCAACATTATCAGTAGAGACAAGACAAGTTAAGGAATTGAGAACTATGCAAGTAGTGAATGAGTATACAGATGTTTTTCTTGAGAATTTGTCGGGTTTACCACTAGCCAGAGAAATAGAGTTTTGTATTGATCTTGTACCGAGAATGGCACCCATATCTAAAGCACCATACAAAATGGCACCTACTGAACTATCTGAACTAAAGACTTAACTTTAGGAGCTTCAGGATAGTGGGTTTATTAGACCAAGTGTCTCACCATGGGATGCTCCAGTGTTATTTGTTAAGAAGAAAGATGGGATTATAAGGTTGCATATAAATTATAAAGAGCTAAATTGAGTCATAATTAGGAACACATATCCTTTCCCTATGGTTGATGACTTATTTGATCAATTACAAAGAGCTCAAGTCTTCTCTAAAATTGACTTGAGATCGGAGTACCATCAGTTAAAAATTAAGGAGGAAGACATATAGAAAATTGCTTTTAGGACTCGGTATGGGCATTACGAGTTTCAAGTGATGCCTTTTGGTTTGACAAATACTCTAATAACCTTCATGAACGTCATGAATAGAGTGCTAAGAGACTGGTTAGATTAATTTGTAGTGGTTTTTATAGATGGTATCCTCATCTTTTCCAAAAATAGAGAAGAACATGAAGCACATCTCGAAATTGTACTGAAAAGACTTAAGGACGAAAGGCTTTATGAAAAATTTAGTAAATGCAAAATTTAGTTAGAACAGGTATCCTTCTTAGGACGTGTGGTGAATAAGAATGGAATATCGGTAGACCTTGAGAAGGTGAAGGCGGTAAGTGACTGGCCAAGACCAAGAATTGTAACAGAAGTAAAGAGTTTTCTAAGATTAGTTGGGTACTATAGACGCTTCGTAAAAGAATTCTCCCTGTTAGCAACTCTCTTGACTCAACTGACAAAGAAGAAGGCCAAGTTTGTATGGAGCGATGAATGTGAGAGTAGCTTCACAAAATTGAAGAATAAATTAATGACAACTCCAGTGTTGGCTCTATTGAAGATGAGAGAAGAATTTGAAGTATTCAGTGATGCATGAAATCAAGGTTTAGGGCGTGTGCTTATGCAAAATGGGAGAGTCGTTGCATATGCCTCCCGCCGGCTGAAACAATATGAGAAGAATTACCCCACCCGTGACTTGGAATTAGCTGTTATGATTTTGGCACTAAAATTATGGAGACACTATCGTTATGGGGAAAAGTGTAAAATCTTCACAAATCATAAAAGTTTAATGTATCTGTTTACCCAAAAGGAATTAAATATGAGGCAAAGAAGGTAGCTAGAACTGATAAATGATTATGATGTGGAAATTCATTATCACCCTGGAAAAGCAAATTTGGTTGCAAATGCTTTAAGTAGGAAGAAACACATAAATATTATAGGATTAATCACATCCTAGAAGAAGATATTAGAAGATATGGATAAGTTGAAATTGGAAGTGGTTTCACGAGAAGTGAGAAATAGGTTGGCTACACTTAGTATCCAACCCAATCTTATAGATCAGATTAAAACAACACAAATGGGAGATCCTAAAATTCAGAAGATAAGGAATAAATTAAAACAAGTTGAAGCCACAAAATTTGTGTTAAACACTAAAGGGGTAATCAAGTATGGTAACAAATGGTGTGTTCCAAATAAAATAGAATTAAAAAAGAAGATTATGAAGGAAGCTCATTACTCAGGGTGTACAATACACCTAAGAAGCATTAAGATGTACAAGGATCTCAAGAACACCTATAGGTGGAAAAATATAAAACAGGAGATACTCGAATATGTGTCTAGCTGTTTTACTTATCAACAAATAAGGATTGAATACCCAAGATTGGTTGATGAGTTACAACCTCTTCCTATACCTGAATGGAAGTAGAAACAAGTAACTATAGATCTCATCACAGCAATCTTGAGAACAAGGGAGAAATATAATGCAATTTAAGTGATAGTAGACATATTGATCAAGTCCGAACATTTCTGGCCAATTAAGGTGGACTATAGACTAGAAAAGCTTACTCAAATGTATATCAAAGAGATTGTCAAATTATACAGGGATTCCATCTACGATTACATTTGACAAGGATACTCGGTTTGTGAGAAAATTCTAGAAAAGTCTACATTAAGCTCGATGAACTAAACTCCGGTTTAGTACAGCATTTCATCCCCAGATGAATGGGCAGTCTGAAAGAACTATTCAAATTCTGGAAGATTTACTATGAGCTTGTACCTTAGATCAAAGGGGTAATTGGAGTGATCATTTGCCTTTAGTAGAATTCGCTTATAACAACAGTTACCAGGTTACTATACAAATGGCTCCATATGAAGCATTATATGACAAAAAGTGCAGATCTCCCTTACACTGGGATAAAGTGGGAGAAAGACGGGTATTGGGACGAGAGATAGTATAGGAAATAGTAGACAAGGTTAAAGTAATAAGGCAACGAATTCTATCAGCCTAGAGTCACCAAAAAAGTTAGGTAGACAAATAGCGATACCCTCTAGAATTTTAAGTGGGAGATAAAGTCTTATTGAAAATATCTCCAACTAAAGGAGTAATCAGGTTTGGACTGCGGGGTAAGCTAAATCCAAGGTATGTGGGTCCATTCGAAATTCTAGAAAGAATCGGAACAATTACATACAGGTTGGCCCTACCGCTAAGTCTAGCTGAAGTACATGATGTGTTTCATGTATCGATGTTAAGAAAATTTGTACCAAACCTAGATTAAGTGATGGCTTTGAAACCTTTAAAGGTACAACCAAACTTGTCCTCTATAGAGAGGCCTGTGAGGATAGTGGATACTAAGGAACAAGTACTAAGAAGAAGAAGAATTCCTTATGTCAAAGTGCAATGGACAAATTAAACAAAACGAGTGGCAACATGGGAATTAGAAGAAGAAATGAAGAGAAAACATCCAAAACTCTTCCTAACTCTAAGTAACTTTCAAGGAAAAAAGTCTTAATAAGGGGAGGGGGGGAGAATGTAATACGCATTTTTTTAAAAAAATTTAAACAAATAAATAAATAATAAAGAGTGGCAATGTTGTAAATAAGATAATGGGATAACGGTAGTTTTGTCTTTTCTTAGCGGGACTATATAAGTGAACTAACCTAAGGTTTTCCTTTTTCTGCACACTTTTACAATAGCAGCCTAGAGTGAGATAAGGAGAGAGAACTTGTTTGGGTCAAACCTAAGGCGATCTAAGGAGACATCACAGCACCATAAATAGGTAATGATTTTCATTTTATAACCAAGATCTATTCTAACAATGGAATTTAAAGATCATGTATTTAACTTGGTTGTTTCTAGGAATTGAGTTTAAGGGCGGATTGAACAAGCATAGGAGTTGTTGAATTTGTAGTTTCAAGAAAAATTCAAATCAAGTAAGGAATTCTAATTCATATTTTTGGATTTACTTAAGCTTAGGATTGGAAAATGAGGAGATTAGATGAATTAGTGTAGAAAAAAATTAAGGTTTGAAAAACGAACTGAGAGATACATGACCATCCAACACGGTCGTGTTGCTCCCGTGTTGATTTACTAAGATATAGTGAGAGATATACGACCATCCAACATGATTGTGTTGCCCTTACCTTAAAATGAGAAGAACACGACCTCTCAACATAATCGTGTTCCAATTGTGTTGAAGCCAAATCTCACTAAGAGATACACGACCATTAATACGGTCGTGTACTAGCCTGTGTTAGGCAACACGACCTCCAACGTGGCCGTGTTAAGTGATGGACATTACCATTGTATATCAAATTACCTTCTTGATTAATCAAGTTCCACACAACTGAGACAATTAGTATAACCTTAGATCACCTAATGGATTAAGAGGAATTAGGAGAAATATATTATATTTAGATTAGTACTAATAATGATGTCTTGATGATCATATAGATATCAACTTAGCTTAAGTTTGGGACAAGAAGTGCGTAAGGCTAGGATTCTAGGTATATGTTTACTTTGTTTGTTGTATGTGATTGTTAGGAAGCTATCTAATAAGTTATATATAAAATAATGAAATGCTAAGATGTTATGTGAATTAAGTGGTATCATGAAGTAATACCGTGTTATATGTTGAATGAAATATGTTATTTGTGCAATATGCCGTGTTGTTCCTAGTGGAGTCGTATATCGAAATGATCTAAGGTAAATTAAGGTTAGATGAGAACCACAGTGGTAATTCCCATTAGGGTTAGATGGGGCCCATAGAGGCAGTTCTCACTAGGACAAATGTTATGTGTACCTGAGTCATGAGTACCCTTATGTGTGATAATTCATTTTGATGTTGATGTGTGAACTGAATTACGAATGAGTTGTAGATAAATGTTGCATATATATATATATATATGATATTTAATGTAGTGTGTCATGCACATGTGGTGTGGTACTCACGTACTGAGCTTAGGCTCACCCCCATTCCTATATTTTTTTTTAGCTGCAGGCGAAAATGACAAATAACTAGAGTATGATGAGAATGGAAACTTGGTGAGACATTACTTGGATGAGATGGGAAGAGAATACTATTATTATGTGGAGGAAGAGTGACAAGAATTTTGAGTATTTTTAATTTAATGTTTTATTCGTTAAAGTGAAGTTATGGAGATAAATTGTAGTTTGAGATTTTGTTGTTGTTAAATAATGAAATTTGGAATAACTCATATGTGAGTCATTCATTTGATTATAGTTATATTAGTATAATGGATAATGTATATGATCAAGTTTTGAAGTATGATAGAATTTTAGAGCCTTAGCATATTGCTAAATAGTAGTGACATGTGGCGGGTTGTAATGCTTCAAGTTCTGGGGCGTTACATATAGACATTAAATCTAGGCAAAAAAACCCCTAAATAATTATTTTTAGGGAGAAGTACATTTTTTATCGTTGACATTTCCCCGATTTTCTATTTGAATTCTATTTTTTTAATTTCTTAATAATGTTTGTAAACAATAACTTTTTTTTAACATCATTAACGTTTCCATTAAGAAATGATACGTGGCATGTATTGATTGGTTCACATAATTATTTTAATTAAATAATATAATTAAATATAAAAAAATAAAAATAAAAAATAAAAAACTGTAAAAAAAAAAAAAACAATAAGATAGCCCTTAGTATTAGGGTAGCCATGTGAGGCCACAAAATGCCAAGTGGATCATGTGATCCTCATAGAGTGATGGGCGACCATCCACCACCGCTATTTATAAAAGAAAAGCAAAAAGAAAAACAGTTGAGTACCGTATCAAGCTATGCGACCCAATTGCAACTTGATCAAGTTTTCAACCTTTTTCTTTCTTTCTTTCTTTCTTTCTTTTTAAATAGCAATCGTGCGCAACCAATTGACTACCATTTTGTGGCCAATTATTCTTTCAAATTTTTGCATGCTTTCCCTTTTTATTTTTTTAAATTTTTATTAATTTATATAGTCAATATATATCATTATATTTTTCAATCAAAATAATTGTGTAGATGAATCAAAGGCCACTATGTGTTAAACACTAATGTAAAAATCAATGGTATTAGAAAAATTCTAACTTCGTAACATTTTTTAAATGTCGATGACTTAAATAAGAAAAAAAGAAAGAGGTTTAAGATTCAAATAAAAAGCTAGTGAAACCATAAGGACTAAATATTTATTGTTTCTTATTTTTATTAAAGTTTGCATGTCAAATGTGGTAAAATTCACCATGGATTTAGGGATGGCAGCATCGTGAAGGAGATAAGGATGAATCATAATATGTCATATTTGGTACACAAGACTAATTTGGAATGAAATTGAATCAATAATGGAATACTAAATCCATTCCTATGTTTACAAATGTCCTTGGAATCATTGATTGTATTCATATATTATGTTGGTTGTAGCATATTTGGAATGAAATGAAATATTAATATAGTGGTATTTATAAAAAAAAAATCCTTAATTCATAGTTGTAATTTAGAGCTATGTACATGGGTTAAATGTGTCATTCTTAGATACCTAAAAGGTAACAACAATTCACCATGTGTTTCGCTTAAGTAAAACACATAAGAATTATAATTAACTAAGTGGGTTTCTAATATAGTCTTAGGACTTTGAAATGGTTTAGTTAAGTTTTACAAAAATGTGTTGATAGTCTGCTTGATTTAAATTATTGCTAGCCATTGCTAAGTCTTAAAATTAAGTCTTAACATAAACATAAGTCCTAACTCCTAAGGCTTATTGGGCTTATAATAAAAACCCACAAAAAAATAAAGATAGTCCATATAACCATAGGTAGCTCTTAAAACAAACAATTTAGAAAAGTCTAATAAATATAGTCTAAAAACAGTCTAGGTTAGTAACAATTGTCCTCACTTGCTACATTACTTGCATAAGCCTAAAGCTCCTCCTTGAAGTTATATCCCATAGAGTTGTATGAATGATCCACAAAAAAGTTGTCTTCACCTGAAAAGAAAAGAGAAAGCTATGAAAGCTCAACACATAGTAACACAAACACAAGCATGGGTGTCACACCAAACTTAACTCTAATGCAACATTTGACAATTTAATTAATATAATATTTAATTAAGTAAACAATCATCATAAGAGTACTCATAACTCCAGAACATGACGGAGGATCTAGGTTCCAATATCACCATAGTAACTATCGAGGGATGATAGAAGAAGTCAAATCTCACATCAAATCTTAACACCCGAAAGGTAGCTTTGTCTAGATTTAATCACCATTATGCAACCATCATCATACACAATTCAATTATATCGTATTGCCCGCCAATTTTATAAACCTTGAGAGGCCCCTAATATATATTATCCTAACCTTCAGTGACCATTACCTAATGTGATTTCACTTATTAGTTAGCTACCAAGTCATCCTTGATAGCTTAAGCACCTAATCTACCATGGTTAATAAAACTATAACCTAGCTATAGTTTCAAACCAAGGGTGCCACTTGCTAATTCAAGTGACCAAGCTCATACAGTATGCAATTAGTTTAACCTAGTTTAATTATTAGTTCAGTTAATTAAATTTTACCCTAGCACACAACCACATGTTATTGCATATCTAGAAGTTTGAAGGTCTCTTGAAGTAGAAGGCATCGCTAACAATCGTAATTGTTTAATTTTAATTGAAAGATTATGAGTTAGTGATTTGAACTTAGATAATTAATTATTAGTATTAACATTATGGGCTTGGGTTCTTAGACTTCCATCTAATTAATGCCCATACTAATTACGTGTCCAAAAATAGTATAAGTGCCTATTAGCATTTGACTAGAATTAAGCTCATTCTTTGTTAGTTTAATTGATTCCTATTATTATAATTTGTTAATCACTAATTTAATTATCTAATTTCTATTAATCTTTAATCCAATTAGGATTTTACTTATTTAGATTTTTTAGGGTTAAGCCCATTGGGTCTTAGCCCATATTAGTTCTAAATTATTTATTAAATTTCTAAGTCCATATTCATGTGTCTTATTAATGCTCACTAGGGTATTGGGCTCTAAAGAAAAGTAGGTTTAATTAGTTTAGGACTGTGCCCACTTGAATAAGTTAATTAACCTTATTAATTAAGGTATTCCATTTATTTAAACAGTTAATTTACTTAATCAAGTTAAATCAATCCAAATGAGCCCATAATACTTTAATTCACTTACTTTGGCCCATTTACGTGTTCCAAGTCCAATTTGTTTAGTCTAAACCCATTTAATTCCTTTAGGCTCATTAGGTATTATTATATTCAACATAAGCTCATTTTAGTCATTCTAACTCATTATTTCATTTTAGGCCCAGTAAGCTAATTATTAATTGATTAAGTTAATCAATCCAATTAATTAAGTTAATGAAGCTAATTAACTAATTTAACTACTTAAGTTAATTATTTAGTTACTTTTAGGCCCAATAAATTCAATATATTATTTAAAGCTTATGTTTTATTATTTTTAACCTAGGCCCATATAGGTTATGGATTAAAAAAACAGCAATGCGCCTAATCGTTTTAGGTTGGTTTAAACTCATTAATGCATTTAATTTATTTAGTCTAATTAAGTTTATTATATTTTATTATCTAATTCAATTTACTTATCACCCATATTAATTTATTTAGACCTAAACTATTTAATCTAAATCCATTTAATTTCCTTAGGCTTGTCATGCATTATTATAAGTTTCTTAGACCCATTATGCATTATTATTAGTTTCATAAGCCTTTTAATTTATTTTTACTCAATATTCTCATTTTAAGCTCATTAAGGTTCTGTATACTTAGTTTATCTAATTTAGGCCCATTTGCCAATTTGGGGGCATTATGGTTTATCATTTTTATTTTAGGTTCGATTTTACCTATTATGCCTCATTAGCAAAGTTGTTAAATTTGCAATTCTACCTAAAATTGTTAGATAGCCTATAGAATTAATACATAGAATTGGAACATAGAAAACACAAATTTCTGCAACTTATATAAAATAACTTAAAAAATTATAGATATGTGTACTATAGTATAAAAAAACATAAAATATAAGATGATAATGAATAAATTCAATATCAATTTTAGTTACAACTAATAATAAAAGCTATATACTTATAGTACAAATAGATTAGCATTATTTATTATATTAATGTACAAAAATACAATATGAATAACAGTACCACTATAAAAGCATTGCAATATAAATTATAATAATAAAATACAAAGATAAAAAAACTCATCAGCTCTCTTTTTATTATTAAAAGTAAAAGCTATCGCTAACTCTCTTTTCACCAAGATCATCATCATTACCATTTTCATCGTTAATACAAACATCATTATAGTACTACTTTAATGATATATTTATATTTTAATTCCAAGTTTTTTTAAAAAACTAATAATATCCATATTTTATGAAACTAAGTTGTATATTTCAATTTTTATCCTATTTAACTTCAATAAGTTGAATAAGCAAACTTAGTTAAAAATATAAAATTTTATCGATTTTACTTATAGGCTCGTGTTTTTATCACTAATTTATATGAAAATAATTTTATGCATAGGTTAACTCAAAAAGTTATCCTAAAGTTGAAAGGCCATAGAATCATTGGAGTAAAATTGTGATGTTGACGGCTATGTTAATTAGGATTCTTTATTTTTGGGTCTTATTATAATTAAGGTTTATTTATGATGTTTTATTTTACTAAGACTCATTTAGGTTATAAATCCTGAAGAGGAAATGGGTCTAATTGGTTTTGAAATTAATTATATTGGGTTTATCAAGTCTAATAATTTTATGAATGGGTTTTAGTGAATCACTTATGGGGAAATGGACAAGAAAGAATAAATTTTTTATTCATTTTTTGACATGGTTAACTTAAAAAAAAAGTTGAGAAAGTTGATCATCCAATTATATATTTGATAATAATTGAATTATTTAGATATGTATTTGATAATGGTCGAATCATTTGGATGATGAATTTAAAAAAACATTATTGATTCATTTTTAATTTTAGATAATTTTTTTTTCGCAAAATTTATTATTTTCGTCAACTTTTAACATTCAACTAATCTTTGTTGGATAGAGGAAAACGGTTCGTAAAATGTATGAAAGATGAAGTAAAAACACAAAATTAACGGAAAATAGCACTGAAAACTTGGAAAAACAAAATTGAAAGTGAAATATGGGTCAATGGCGTTGCCGCAGTGGAAGTACGGAGACGCATAAGTACAGCCAAGGACTACGGAAAAAATAATAATAATAAAATCTACGTACATTACTGGTTAATTAGTTGTAAGAAACGACAAACAATCACAGAAGAGACCAGAGAATCTGACATCCGACTTTTCCTATTTTTTCCCAAATTTGTTGTGGCCCCTAAATTAGGCACAAATCCATCCAATCGAACAAGCATACTCTTCTTCTTCTTCGTCTTCTCTTCTTCTCTCTCTCTCTCTTTTCTGTTGGATTCCGTTCAAGATTACAGCTTTGAAAAATCTCATCCACAAAAAAAAAGAAAAAACCTTCTTTCTTTCTCTTTCATAACTTGCGTGTGTTTTTCATTTTGTCTTTCTTTTTGTTCTTGTTCCATTTGGCTGTTTATTTGGTGGGTTGTTCCTAAAGCTTATTTGTTGATGTTAATAATGCCATGACCATGTTATGAGACTGGTCAGGTCGTGGCTTTGAATCTCGTAACTCACAAGCTTTTATTCAACACCACCCAAATTCAAAGTCAACATTTACGTCTATCTCTGACCGCTTTTTTTCTTTTACCCATTTTTAAATGGAATGTTTTGCAGGACTTCAATCATTATATAGAAGGGAAACCTAGTTTGATCTAAAGCGTGACAGAATTCTGGGTCATTGGCCTTTGGTCACCAAAAGGTCATTTTCTCGAGAATTTTCTTTTTTCTTTTTTTAAGAAGGTTACATCTTTCGGGCTTTTTGTTTAAATTACATTTATTTTTTTATTTTCTGATTGGAGGAATTTTACTTTTTTATTATTTTTTAGAAATATAAGTTTGTTGGATTGGGTCAACATTGAAGAAGAATCCTGATAGAGACAGGGAAGGTAAATTTTATATAGTAAAAATTGCATTTTTATAATAAGACTTCTTGTTAGTGGTATATTTGCGCAAAAAGCTTTTCATCACTTATTTTCTTCAAGGTTTGGGTTAAGGTCTAAGGAGGGACCTAGTGTTTGAAATCCATCTTTCTTTGATAATAGGAAGAGGAATCATAAATAATTCTTCTCTGGGTATTTGCTAGCTTTTGTTCAAGGTTTTCCGGGTTCCGTTTTGGTGAGTTTTTACGATGGATTCAGAGAAACCAGAGGATGGTGGTGTAAAAAATACTGAAATAACAGATTCCAATGTGGTTCAAAAGGGAAAGGGTGTTGGGAATTTGAGCAACAGGGACACGTACTTTAGGGCTGATAAATTTGATCTTAAGAGCTTGGATATACAACTTGAGAAGCACTTGAGCAGGGTATGGTCTAGGAATATGGAGAAGGAGGGTAATCAAAAGAAGAAAGAGGAATGGGAGATCGATCTGTCGAAATTGGATATAAGATATGTTGTTGCTCAAGGCACCTATGGTACTGTATATAGGGGTACATATGATGGCCAGGATGTTGCAGGTATATATTATCTTGTCTTTTTATTACCCGTACGTGCCGCCTGCTTTTTTTTTTTTTTTATATATATATATATATGGATTTGTTGTTTCTACCTATTCCCGTTTCGTTTCTCTTTGAGCAACTGGGTTCAGAAATTGATAGTATTTTGCACTAATTAGTTTTTGTCAAACGTGTGACTCTAGTAAAGCAACTTGAGGAAATCCTGAGAGATTCGCTTTGCAAAATAGCCTAGTATATCATATTTGTTTTCTGGTTTTACACAATTGAATAGCTATGTGCAATTTCTATTTATCTTTACCTGTCTTGGAGGAAGATCCATGTTGTTTCGATGAAGAACTGCCATCTTGTATCCTCTATGAAGCCACTGAGACTTGCCATCTTGTAATTTGTACAAGTGCATGGATTCTGTAGGAATCGACTTTTCAGCTTATTCTAGATTGCACGGGAAAGATACTTCTCTTGAAAGGAAGCAGATATCATTATTACTATATATTCTTTGAAGACAAAATTTCGTCCTTATAGTATGGGAAATGTCAAAGAATATTGTATGGTGTAAAGTTATGATTGCTGTTTGGCTAATTAGCTTGTTGAGTGCTTCTTCCCGTGCAATTTATAATTTTGTTCTCTCACTGTGGCTCATCGAGTACTAGGGGAGTTACTTTGATTCAGCTGAGCGAGTATTGACTTCATCTGCTCAATTTCTTACAACTTTCTCTTTCTGGGTATTGTAGTGAAGCTGTTAGATTGGGGTGAGGATGGTGTTGCAACGTTTGCTGAAACTGCTGCATTGCGGGCATCGTTTCAAACAGAAGTTGCTGTCTGGCACAAGCTCAGCCATCCTAATGTCACAAAAGTACATACTCATCCTCCTAACAGCTGCTTCATAAGTAGAATACCCTCTTTCTAAATGTTTGATAGATGTGTCTTTTGTCTAGATGTATTCTATATGCAATCTCTACTTAAACATACTAGGTAGATATGCTCAGGCTTTTCGTATATTGTCTTCTCAATTATGAAGTTTTGCCTGCAGTTCATTGGAGCTTCAATGGGAACTTCTAATTTAAAGATTCCTACAAAGAACTCTTCAAATGATTATAGTTCTCTTCCAGCCAGAGCATGCTGTGTTGTAGTTGAGTATCTTCCTGGCGGGACGCTCAAGCAATACCTGATAAGAAATATGAGAAAGAAACTTCCCTTCAAGATTGTTATCCAGATTGCGTTAGATCTTGCTAGAGGGTAAGTTCCTATTCTAGATGACCTTGTCTTCAAATTTTGTTTATTCTTTTGGGATAAGCTTATTAGAAGTTTGTGCTAAAATTCAGTCAAGTCCCTTATGATTTAATCAAGTAGTTTAAATTCTCTATCTTTATACTAAAATTTAATTAAATTCTTTATGTTTTGAGTGAGTAATCTAAATCCTCTATATTTATGTTATAACACCATATGTTAGAGCAAGCATATATAGTTATATACCATAGCAAATACTAAAGGAGGGACTTACTTGGTGCAATAACACAAGCATAAGGGACTTAAATAACCCATTTAAATTATAAAGAACTAGATTGAATTTTGGTATGAATTTAAAGTGCTAAAATGGCTCAATTAAAACACTCGATCTGATTGACTTTTGATATAAACATGCAGGATGTTTAGCCTACCTTTCCCTCCTTTTTTTCCCCTGATTTGATGGCCAAAATTCATTTATATGCAGTTTAAGCTATCTACATTCACAGAAGATAGTGCACCGGGATGTCAAAACAGAAAACATGCTGTTAGATGGACACAGAACCCTAAAAATCGCAGATTTTGGAGTAGCACGTGTGGAAGCTCAAAACCCGAAGGACATGACGGGTGAAACTGGTACCCTTGGCTACATGGCTCCGGAGGTATTTTTTCCTTCTCTCTCTTATTTGATCCATCAGGGCATTAAAGTCAAAAACCTTCTAGTAAGAAGAATTTTTTTTTCCCCAAGAAATCAGCATGCTTTTTGCTTGTTACTGTTAAACAGGTTTGCTTGAATTATGTATTTTAGAGAACAGAAAATCTATTCTAGTTTGGAAATTGGTGCAGCACTTTATTGCAATAATGAGCTGATTTTTCTATCTAAACAAAACGATGGGACCTGAACGAATTTACTCCATATGTAAACACTTGTGAAGAAGATGGTATAATTATGTTTGCATAATTAAGTATTCACTAATGTCCTCCTGTTGGAAAGATTAAGATAAGTTATACCTTTATTGTGGAACTTAAATTCTGATTCCAGAATCTAATGAGATACTGTTATAGGTCCTTGATGGAAAGCCCTATAACAGAAGTTGTGACGTCTATAGCTTTGGCATTTGCCTATGGGAAATTTACTGCTGTGACATGCCTTATCCAAATCTGAGTTTTGTTGATGTATCATCCGCTGTCGTTCGTCAGGTTAGTCTCCTGAAGTCCTGCTTTTCCCCTAAGCTATCACTATAATGCTGCATTTGCTACTTGCTAGTTAGTCTACCGTTTCTAATTTTTGTGTTTTTTTCTGGGCTGCATTTGCTACTTACTAATTAGCCTGCTGTCCTTGATTTACAAGGGTTTTTTTTTTTTTTTTGTCTTTAATGTAGTAAATTGCATCCATTATCTCATGGCCTTTAGTTTTATGCCTTTCAGCAATTTAAAACATATGACTCATGAGCCTTTTTTATTACATTCTTTTAGAATTTTTTGAATACATCAGGAGGCATTGTTATGTTCACATTTGGAATTTAGGATCTGCTTGAACATCCCTAGACTGTCCTTGGGTTGTTTTCTGGCCACCAGGATACCGTCTTTCACGGTAGAATATATTAGAAATATACACATTGGGTGGTGCTACTTCCTAAAAACGTATCCAAATGCTTGAATTTCTTATAGCTTTTGAAGTCGTGAAGTTGCATTCATGTCAAGTGCTTCTCATTGATGTGTTTTTATTGACAGAATCTGCGACCAGAAATTCCCCGGTGCTGTCCGAGTTCATTGGCAAATGTAATGAGGAAATGCTGGGATGCAAATCCTGACAAACGTCCTGAAATGGAGGATGTGGTGAAGATGCTAGAAGCAATCGATACAAGCAGAGGAGGAGGAATGATTCCTGAAGGCCAGTCTCCAAGATGCTTGTGCTTTGCTCCGGCTCGTGGTCCATAACTTGGCATCCCACACGGATGATCCATGTGCACGAGCTACTGAGAACCATTCTCTTTCTCGCATTTTTAGGGATTGATTGAAGGAGAGAGAAATTTTTCCATCAACACAAGTTGTACGATGCGGGTCTTTGACTAATTGCTTCTGAGTTCCTGTCATTTCATAATTGGGGTCTGTTCGGTTGGGTTTGATTCTAGTGCATGCATCATTTCGTGATGACAGCCTAGAGCCAACCGAGTGGGTTGCATGGAGCTGCACATTATTTGTTTATTTATTTATTTTATGGGGTTTTCTAGTCATCGTATGATTCAATTCAAGATGTTGCTTATTCAATCCAATTTCTTTCTCTTCCTTTTCCTTGTATTGTATTGTACATACAGTTCGGACTTCTGAGAATGCATTGCGAGACTAATGTACTGTTGGACTTGCATAATCCCATGGTTTTACACTTCAATTGTGATATGTGGTTGTATAAGACTGGCGAATAGAATTTCGGTTGTCGGTAGTAATTCTTTCTTTTTACACTGCTACCACTGCTCTTTTTTTCCCTCTAATTCCAATACAGCTAAGTATTGAAGGATTTCATATGAAAATAATACAAGGCTTACATCAAAATGTTATGTATTCATTAGATGTTAATAAAATGTGCGAATAAGAGCTATTTAAATGTCAAAATAATACAGGTTTTGTTTAATCACGATGATTCTTTAATTCAAAGGTTAAAGGTATATTTCCATTTTTGTTTTTCAGAAAAGAAAAATTATAAATGCATTACCCCTGTCCTGACATTCTTGTAAACTCAATCCTGTGTTTCTACTTTACTCTATCTCTCCTCCCCCCCCCTTTTTTTTGAGGGGTGGGGGGTGTCGGTTAACTAACATAGCACTTGTACTTTATCATTTTGTTTTGTGTTAATGATTGTTAGGAGATACTTGTTGATTTATGTTCGGCATGCAATAATTAATTTTAATAAACTAATATTATTAAATAAATTAAATTAAATAGAGTAATAAAAAATATGGAAAATAAAAAAAAAAAGACTCGGATCAAACCCCTTGAAGTTTTCCGAGCCACCCCCAAATATGCGAATGCAATTGCGGCCTCAATGGACGGTTGAACGGCCTGTCTCCTAAATTCATGATGTCCCACTCGAGGCGAGTATTTTGAATTTAGATTTTTTAAAATTATTTTTTATTTTTTTTGGATTTTTTAAAAAAATGTTATTATGTAAATAATCAATTATTGAGATTAAAAAATAAAATCAAATCATAATAATGTAATAAAATACTTTAATTTAAGGGGATCGCGCCATATGAAAGTAAAGGTGTTGATATGGTCCTCTTGAAACGTGTTGCCATGCCGTAAAGAACTTTGAAATTAGGATTCAAGTTTTAACAGTAGAATATGTTGAATCTTACAATTCGTAAAGATGGGTATTAGATGCTATAAAGTAGTTTCAATTTTAAAATTTTAAATTTAAGTTGCAATGTAGAGTAAATAATGTAAACCTGCACTCACCTCGGAACGTACTGAGGCTATGTATAGCCTAAGTATTAGAGGTTCTTAATTCTTGGTATTCTTTATTTTCTCAATATATGTAGTATACAGTATCTCCGATCAATAAAATATTGCTAATAAATATAATTAATCTAATAAATACAATGAAAATCCATCTACTAGGGGTAGGGGTAGACAAAATGGTCAACCAAATTGTGAACCAAGCCAAAACTATACTTTCATGTGGCATGATTTAGTTTGGAGAATTCTAGAGTTGAGGTTTTGAGGGCTAAATTGAATCAAATTGAAAAGCCCGACTAGATTGTTCTAAAATGCAAAGTAATTTTTTTTTTTCTTTTGTGATTAAGAAAATTCTTTTCTTGTAATGTAGTACTAAAAGTAAATCTAATTTATGGCCGAAATCTATATGTAATTGGCCTTAATTATATGGTCATAAGATAATAAACCTTGAACATAGGTTGATTCCAAATTCATATTATATACTAGTTTTATAAATAAAATTAGTTTGACCAAAAAAAAAAAAACTTAGTTACCAATATAAATTTGAAATGTCTTATATAAACACTAATTTCCTTAACCTTATATGGTGCAAATACATGTTATTATTAGATGAGTTCAATACTTATGCTATGAGATTACATGTAATGCATTAAATTTTCTTAGGTTATAGATGATGATATATTCCTTGAGATTTAATTGAACCAAATCGAAATCAATATTTTATATTTTGGAAATGTTTTTAAACTAAACTATACAATATAATTTTATGCCGTTTGTAGCTTAACTCTTAATGGTTATAAGATACAATAAAACAACCTTTATCCCTTCCGTTAACTAATTTGAATATTCTTTTATCGCTTTTTTCAGATTTAATTATTCAGAAAATATGAGAAATTCGATGCATTTCCTCAATCCTTGCAGTATTTTCAAGAGAAGGAGGAATCTGGGGAGACAGCCCTTTAATATGTGTGTTGGCCCAATGGGCCTAAAGAGGTGTATGATCTACCAGTAAAGTTGGTTCTCGGTTGTTGGAAAAAAAAAAAAAAACAAAAGAAAAGAAAGAAGTTTTTTTTTTTTTTTTCATTCATAACTCTTCATTAATAGTACCTTTTACCATTTATATTTGATTTTATCACTTAAACTTTTTTGCCACTAAAATGTATTTTCTTTTGATTATGTATCAAAAAAAAAAAGAAAAAAAAGTTTTTTACGTGAAAAATGGTATTTATGCAAGAGTTGAGAACTTCGTACAGCAGGTTGTAATTTTTTATGACTTAATACCAAATAAAACAATCCTTATCACAAGATATTGTAAATCTCTAATTTGAAAGTTTTTTGATATTTTAAATGATATAATATTTCACATAAATATAGAAATGACTATCGATAATTGTAATCAACACGTAATATATGTTTATGTAATTAAACAATAGTATCTACATTCTACACCAAATTTATAAAAATTTATCAGTGTATAATTTTAAAATATTAATTATGATGAATTTTTTTAGTAAATCTACTTTTTTATTTTTTGTATATACTTTAAAAAAAGAATATGTACATAAAGCGGGATATTAACTATTTTTTTTTCTTATGGAAATGGTGATACATCACCAAACATATTAAAATGAAAATAAAAATGTGTTGCCAATTATATTGTTATAAGGATTTTTTTAAAACATATTTACACCATAATTATAGTAATCTATTAACTTACTGTTTTAAAATGTTAATTATGATAATTTTTTTTAGTAAATCTATTCTTTAATTTTTTATCTATACTTTAAAACAAAATCTGTATACAAAATGAGATTTTAACTATTTCTTTTTTTCTTTTTTTAAACCCAAATGGTAATGCATCACCAAACATATTAAAATGAAAAAAAGAAAAAAATGTGTTGCAAATGTTATCATTTTAAGGATTTTTTTTTTTTTTGAAACATACTCTAAAACGAATTGTAAAAATAATTCATACCATCTTAAATGAATAGTAAAAACAAAAGTTACTAAAAGGATTTTCTTAAGTGCGGGCATTTTACCATCTCTAACGGCAGCATGCAAAATGGCCCAAGCTATGTTTTTATGTTAGATATTGCAACATCATCATTGTATCCCAATATTAGGGATACGATATCTTTAGGACTCATGATGAGTTTTTTAATCTTCTAAAGAGATATCTGGTTTATTAGCAAAATGGATTGACATCCATGGTCGATTAAGGATCTTACTTCTTTCCCTAATTAATTTTTTAAAGAAACTTTGATGATAGATACCAGCAAACAAATATATATACATAGGCACATTGTAGAACACATTCAAAAATAGGGATAAATTACAAATATTTAACTTGCATTTTTATATTTTTATAATTTACTAACATGTATCTTATCTTTTTAGAGATGTGTGATTTATACTATTTTTTGTTCAGTATTATGTCCTCTCTAAAAAAAATAATACATGACATACATTTGCCCTTTGAGGATAACACCAAAACCACACTATATATCTCACTCATAAACTTTAAACTAGACAAAATTATACACTTTCTTTACTTTCAAACCTTAATTAAATTAAGAAGGATGAATATATTGCTTCTCAAATGCAGGTTTCTAAATAAGGTACGTGTGCTTTTAGGCTATGGTGGGAGAACATGTGCTTATAATCTGATAAATCATTTTTTTAGTGCGTATATGTAGTGTCATTGTATAGTTTTATCCACATCAGCATTCAGTTAGCATTTTGTTAACTTTTGCAACAGTAGGGGCTCAATCTAAACAAGCAGGACTATTCATTAAATCAAATTGAATCATAAAATATGATTTTTTATATTTTAATCGATTTGGGGATGGTTTAAATGATTCACAGTTTAGTTTAAGAGATTGAATTGAGTCGAATTGCTTGAACTCGAATTGAACTATTTCTTATTAAAAAAATAAAAATTATGTAATATTTTTTAATTTTAAATTTTATTTACATTTTTCTCTAAATCTACTTACCATTTTTTTTTTGTTTACTCTTATTTTACTTTCAATCTTCACAGTCCACTCTTTTTCCTTTACCTTCAACTTTCATTTCTCAAGTAGATTAGTGTAGATCACTATTACTTAAGATTAGAGTTAGGAATGTGGGGCGGACAAAAAAAATATGGCCCACTAGATGTGCAAGCTATTTTGGCCTATCCTGTGTGGCCTGTGGGTCGAGGTGAGCCACTTGTGGGCTCAGGTTGGCCCGCATGGCCTACCCAAATTATTAAAAAAAAAACAAAAGAAACAAAACGAAAAGAAAAAGTAGACAAGGCAAGTTGAAAATTGAAATTAGAGAAAAGAAACTTAAACTAACTTAAAAATAAGCTAACCTAATTCTATATTAGATGGATATTTAAAATCTTACTCTTACAAAAGAAAAAAAAGAGTTGGCATTACCTTAGAGTCGAAGAAATTAAATGGTTGAAAAAAGAAAATGAGATGCAACAAATAATAAAAAAAAAAGAATCAATGAAAAAGACTTTGTAATTTTGTAATATAAAAAAAAATCATTATGCGCAAGTTGGCGGATTGACCTCGCATTGGGCTGTGAGGTAAGGAGAGCTAGCTTCTTTGGCTTGCTGAATGTGTAGGCCATTGTAGGTCAACCTGCTTTGACCCACAGGCCGGTATGTGTCGAGGCAAGTTGGTCCATTTGGCTCACATTCCTACCCCTACTTAAGATATAATATTATCGTGATATGATATTATATTGTTAAAAATTCTTGCATAATGTTCTTCAAACCAAACCGTATTTTAAGTGGTTTGATTCATTATGGGTTTGAACTAGATCAAAATTGAATCGTTTTAAATATAGTTTTGCTTGGTTTGATCTTTAAACTGAATTGAATCAGACCATGAACACTCCTAAAAAAAGTTAAAAAATTGATGAGTTAATTTGATTAAATTGAATCATTATGGCCTTAATTGCCCAAAGTGTTGAGTTTGAAGGGCTTATTTGAATATTTTGCCTTCTAAAAATAAACCGGGCGGGCTCAAGAAAATTAATTTTGTAACTTTCGGGATTCTATATCTTGTTGCATGGAAAATGGATAAAGAACCTATGTATAGCTGTCAGATATTACAAGATTTATTTCTATATTGAAGATTAAGGATATGCCATCCCTAGGAAACAAAATGAGTTTAATTTTCCCTTCCTAGTCGCGAAGCAATAAGGTGAGAATTCTTTAATCAACTATTATCTTCTTCACGTAAGGATTTATTATAATCGCAACTTGTTAGTGCACTGTTTTCACGCTTATACCTTGTCAAATCTTAAATCGGTTAGGCATTGTGGGTTCGCAACGCTTAAAAGGTTTGATTGGTTAAAAGAAGAGTTTAGAAATTTTTTTAATATATATATATATATATATATATTTTGTGGAATGAAATAAGATATGAATAAAATTATAATTTTTAAAAAATAAAATATAAAAATAATGGCTATTAAAGTGTAATAGATAGATTTAAAATATGCTAAATAAGAATAATGAGTAGCTATTCTTTTGGTTTTGTAAAAGAATTACACCTCTTCATCACACAATAATAATAATAATAATTTTATATAATAGTTATTTAATTAATTAATTAAAATTAAAAATAAAAATAAATCAATAATAAAAAAATAATAATTATTTTATTTCACTTCATAAGAGAGTGTTTTCATAGATTAAAGCAACTCATGTTGGTGTTGGTCTTATGCCACTCCTTTGCTTGAGGCAGGTTGGTTACTCTCTAGATTTGGATCCTGTCATTTTCAAATTGGCTCGAACACCAATGTAGATACCATTGGAGTCAGAAGATGCCACTACGGACTCGGATATCAAAACCCATGTTCTTTGATTTAATGTAACTGTACCCAATTGAGTGGTGGCTTGATGTCATAGGATACAGATGTTTTATTATATTTATCTAATTAAACATGTGTATCGATAATATTGTATGAATGTAGTTTAAGGTATTTGGTATATTGAGAAATTATGGAATATTTTAGAACGTCAAAATTTATGATATATATAATTAATGTTTTAATAGTTATTATATATGATAGTACATTTTGAAAAATTTAAATTAATATTTATTATATAAATATAATAAATTTTAGGATTTTATAAGATTTGATACTTGTGTATACCGAATCTTTTCATTTATAGTTTTATATTCTTTATGTGTATTAAAAATTAGGCAGAATCCAAATGACTTTTCCCTTTACTAGCGATGGATCTTTGACCTATGATTTCAGAATTGGGATAAAAATACTGGAAAAACGATGGGAATGATTTTGAAATGAAAGATAACGTTTTAGTTTTAATTTTGTTAGGAATTTTCCACAGAAAAGTGGAAGGGAAATTAGTGAATATACAGTGTTTTTCTTTTTTTTTTAAAATTCCCTTGCCAATTGTTTTGCAGCAGATAGACGAGGGTGGATTCGAAACAGTCAACAGATAATATCATTAAATTGCCAATTGTTTTGTGAAGTGATCTGGACACGCTTTGTGATTGCCCATATAATCGTATGTCTGTTCTATTGTACAGGACAGTTATAAGAGACACAGGTTTCTGTCAAGTTTTTATTTTTTATGGAATGGTTTACAGTTTATATGATGTTTTCCAGGAGTTAAAACAGGCGTTGAAACAACTAATCATCATGAACATGACGGATTTATTTGTTGATGACAAAAATTAATAAGTTCTATATATTATTTTTTATTTTCATTTCCTTCCAATATAGTTGAATTTTATTCAACGTTCAATGTTACATCAATTAAATCAATATCAATAAAAGAAGATTTATAGATAAAGAATTATATTATATAACCCTATCAAATAGAACAATATAATTCTTAAAACGTTATTTATCCTTTGTATCATAAAGGATAATATTATTTATCCTAAATGAATAGCATATATGCAGTTGGCGAATACAATAAATCTCATCGAATAGATAGCATAATTCCATAGAAGGGTTGGCAATAAAAAAAAAATAACAGTATATAAAATAAAATCACATATTTTAAAAACCCGCTAACAAATCAATATTTCAATTGTTTAAAATTTTAAACTACTTGTAGTTTTAATAATGGATTGACACATGAGAGTATTTAAATAGAGTAAATCGAGATAATATAAAAATGAAGGAAATTAAAATTCAAAGGTTTAACATTTTTTTCTGTTTCATTTATCAATTAATCACTGGCATGAACATTCTAATACACATCCTAGAACACTGCCTTTAATAGGGGTTATAGGATCTCATTCTTAAATCATGTGCCTCTCGCATGGTAAGGGGTCACTACACATGGACACGGACTGGAGGACCCATCCGTCATAACTATTGATCATATATAAGACATAAAAGCTATGTACAGTTGAAAGTGTATTTACCTTCTTAAATGGCTACTAAAAGAATCTAGAAATATAATATGTAGATTTTGCAAAATAGAGTTTTTATCAAATTTCTGCATTATAATGGAATATGGAGTATCACTTTTGTAACATTTAAATGAAGTATTGTCAAATCAAGGAATAAAATATAAGTAAAACTTTATTCACATGTCGTTGTGAGAGATTTGAAAGAAGCGAAGCACTTTGTTTGATGACTCAAACTGACCTCCTTGAAGTGAAGCACTTCATTCAAATTTCAATAAAATGACATTGATTTAGTCAATAAACATGTACTTCAAGTTCTTATTCTCTTTGCTCCTTTTGGTACATTGGTTTATCAAATTTACATATTACTTTGTAGAGAGAGAAGTTTAATGCACTAAGTGAACTTTGGTTGCATTTGGTTGCCATAATTTTATGATATAGTAAAGAATAAATTCTTTAGTCCATCTTTTGATTTGCATATTAAACCATGTTATTGAAAAAAATAACTCTCAAGAATTGGACTAAAACTAAGAAATTTGTGCCATATATATGGTGGTATAAAAATTAATTTCACAATACAAAACAAATACATTTTCAAAATTTTAAACTTTATACTAAGTTCTAAACCTAAATCATAAAAAATTATATCCTATATCACACATACCATATGTGGTACAAAAGAATTGTAGTATATTGTTATTCTTATATAGTATTATCCTATCATCCTTGTAATATCCTATTCTTCCTACTAAATTTGTCTTTAACTTATAAATCCAAAGTATGACTTTTGACATTTTGGGTATCTTGATGTTATATATCATCATTGAGGATCATAGAGGCATCGATGATGGTGGAAATTAGATTTACGGTTGCAACTGGATAAGGGCTATAAATGAGCCAAGTTAAGCTCAGTTTTTTAAGGCTTGAGCTTGGCTCATTAGAAAAATTATCGAGTTCAAGTTGAGTCGAGCTTTTACGTAGTTGGAAAATAACAAACTTAAGTTCAACCTTGTTTAAATAAATAAGCTTAAGTTTGAGTTTGTTTAAATAAATGAGCCTACTTATGAGTTTATTTGTAAGTTGATTTGTTAATAATATAAATGAGAACTTACTCATGAGTGTGTTCGCAAGTAGACTTCTTAACAATATAAACAAGAGCTTACTCATAGGCCTCATTGTGAGTTAACAATATAAACGTGAGTTTGCTCAAAAGTTTGATTGTGAGTTTGCTTGTAAGCTTATTTGCAAATTAACTAGTTAATAATATAATAAATTATTTGTAAGCTGATTTGTTAACAATATAAATGATTTTACTCTCAAATCGACTCACGAGTCTAAATAAGAACTCGAGTTTGGCTTGTTTGAATAAATAAGCTTTATTTTGAGTTCAAACTTGGTTTGTTTACTAAGTAAGCTCGACTTGAATCGAGCTCAAAGCAAGTCAAGATTAAATAATTTATGAATAGCTAGACTCGTTTATAGCTTAGACAGTAATCAACCTCACTCTATATTGAGCGTTTCTGCTCTCTAACTCTTTTATTTATTCTTCCCGTTATCTTGTTCATATCATTGCAGGTTAATAATCATTTATTGATTTATTGTTTTATCAAATTTCGAGAAAAATCGACTAAATCCACTTCACCCCTCGTGAGTTGCCTCAACAGTTTTTCAGTTCTAACAATCTAATGCGTTACCATATAAAAAAAAAAAGAAAAAAGAAAAAGACTTCAATGTCAAGGCAACACCCACAAACTGATTTTTTTGCTACCTGCTTGTAGCGTTCGGACTTTGGTGTGACTTCTTACTTGTAGCCTGTAGGTTATAAATGCACTAATATTGGCGCTTTAGAGTATATATTCCATCAATTCTTGATAGATTTTATTGATGCCATACAAGTGAAATATGGGATTTTGCCAATGTCATATTACATTTCAGTAAACCCATTATCTTCAAGATTAGAAAAGTACAAACGTGGTGGTGTTAAGCTGGGTTCTTTCGGAATATAATAGAGAGGAGAGAATCTTTGATACGTTTCTCTTTAAGAATTACTCACTCTGTTTGAATGGGTGGAAAAAGGAAGTAATTAAAGGAAATTGATGAAAATAGAAGAAAATCATGTGTTTATCAATCTTCAAGATTAATAAAGTAGAAACGCAGTGGTGTTAAGTTGGATTCTTTTGGAATAATATAGAGAGGAGAGAATCTTCGATACGTTTCCCTTTAAGAATTACTCACTTTGTTTGAATGGGTGGAAATAGGAAGTAATTCAAGGAAATTGATGAAAATAGAAGAAAATCATGTGTTTAGCAATTTGAACGAACATTGGAAATGAGATAAAATGGGTTGAAAAGAAAGAAATGTTTCCATTTTGGGACATTTTGTTTTCCCTTTAAATTTAGAAAAAAGAAGAAGTAAAAATAATAGAAATTTACAAAAACATCCATAAAAGCATGGCGTAAAAGTTAAAAGTCAGGGAATTTTAATTTATTAAGTATTTCAATTCTTTCCATTTACTTTGTTATCTCAACTAAACAATATCAAATGAAAATATTTACTTCCATTTCCATCTTATAAATTTAAAAAATAAATAAAAATAATATTTTCTTCTTTTTTTTTTTCATTTCTTTTTTATTGATTTCTACTCATTTCCATTCTTCTTAAAATTACCTAACTTAGTGAATAAGAAAAAGACTTTAAACAATAATCTGAAAAGGAGATACAAGGGCATAAGAATTTTACACAGTTAACTTTTCATCTATAATTTTGGGATAACCATCAAGGATTACCACTATTATGACACATTACCATTTGTTTTTTCCATCACTATCCAATCTAAATAACATAATGGAGTCATTTTTCAAATAATAAATCCGGTGAGGATTCTAAGAATGGTAATATATATATATTTCTTAGGAAAATGTAATAGAAGTTGTAGAACTTTTCGGAGAATTTTAATTGAGTTTTAGACCTGTTCAATTTTACTAATCAAGTCATACGAGATTCAAAAATCACCATTAGGTTGCATAATGTCATCTAGAACTAAACGTATGTTTGGTACATTGGAATGGACTTGGATTGGAATCATAACTTCAAATTCTATTCCTTTTTTCTATGTTTAGTGCATTTTTAAAAGATGCAATCATAATTTCTTAGAATATATGATTTAGTTTTAAGAGGAAATTGGATTCCACCTTTTAAGGGGGTGAAATCATAATTTTATTCCATTATTACGTTGTACTCATTTATTATATTTATGGATTAATGCTATTTTAACAAATACTACTATATACACATTTTGTTTTAATTCAAATATGCTACGACCAAATATAATGTAGATATGAAATCAATAATTCTTTAAATGTTTTCAAACATAGGAATGAACTTAGTATTCCATTACTAATTTCATTGCATTTTATTCTAGTTTATTCAATTCTAGATGATTCCGATGTATCGAATATAACATAAAGTAACATATTTTATTATTTTTCAAATTATGTGATATTGAAGTGGTATGCTATAGGAATCACTTTAAAAGGAAAAAAAAAAGTTAATACAATTAACTTAAGTATAAAAACAAATAAAGAAAAAAGTATTGAAAATAGGAAAAGCAATATACGCAAGGGAGACTAGCCACAATGGTTGCTGCTATGGTGGTTTCAAATCCTACTACTCTTTTTTTTGGGTAGGAAATGGCAAATTATATTAAGTACTTAAATACAACAGTATTTCAGGATTTTAACCACAGCATACTTAATTACATTTGTACACTTAGCCATGCTCAAAAACATCCCTAAATGGCCATATCCTTTTATATTAGCAAGTAACATAGAAACTACTCCTTCAGGAGGTACAAAAGCTTCTGTTACTTCCTTAGCTATGGAATGCTGCAGACTTACTAGGTTATTTGCCACAAAATTCCGTTCCCTTGGTATATGCTAAATCCTGTATATTTCATACATAGATTGTTCTTGCTTGTAAGCATTTAATACATTGTCATATTTAAACTTATGACTTTGCAAGGATGCATGCTCCATGAGATAGACTGGCTCTTAAATCTGACTATAGCATAGTGCGTTCGAAACCAAGCATTCGTGCATACTTAAGGCTCTAATAAATTCCCCATAACTCCGCTTGCAATATGCTAAAATGACCAACCTTTCTCCCATATCGAAAAATCCAATGAACTTGTTCATCTTGCAATACACCTCCAACTGTAGCAGCATTATTCAAAGCGGATGCATCAATATTGATTTCATCCCAACAAATTGGAGGTGATTTCTAGATAACAATTTTATGTATAGGAAATTTGGTCAAATGTTGCTTCCTATGATATAGCCATAACTCGTGACTTCTCACTCAAACTTGCTGTAAAAGATTGATCCGTGTAGCTGATTGTGCAAACAATAAATCATCTCTTACATGCCATATAGTCCATAAAGCAATAACAAATAGAAATTAAGGGGTAGTGACAGATTTCATGTCCTTCCTTTTTTGCTTCCCGCAGGGATTCCATTATTCAAGACTCTCCACAAGAATAACTTGATATTTGGACTTAGATTAGAACGCCACAACCACTTCCATTCCCCATCAGGAGCTTGTGCTGCAAATGCAAAATATGGTAAATGCTATGTAGCGCAAGCTTATACGTAGTATCTGGCGAAAAGATAACCTAATCAGGAGCCGCATTTGAGAGCACCGGCGGCCTAATTTGCTCTCTTAACATTGGAGTGATATGGAAACCAATTTTGTCATCATTCCATTGAAGTTCACTTATATAACAACTACGAACTGTCAATGATAATGAATTGACGCGTATTGGGCCTTCTATAACATTGTGCACCCTACCACAACCCCTTAATAACCAAACCAAAGGCTGATATTACATCCATTACCAAGCAACTTAAACCCTTACTCTTTTAACCAAGTAGATTTTGCAATAATTTCTTTCCAGAGAGGCGAGGAAGTTGTGGCAACTGCTTGTGAAGTAACATTGTTCTACTTCCTATATTTAGCTTGACACAAGGGTGTCCAAAGCAACTTTTTAGTTTTAAAGACAATAGCCTTCTTGATGCTACGTGCCTTGTCTTTAAGAGCTAAGCTATGTATTTCAAACCCACCTAAATCCCTTAGCTGTGTTATGCGAGACCAGCTTATCCAGTGGACTTTATGCCTCTTTACATTTCCTTATCATAGGAAGTCAGTGCGTGATTTGTTCCATTTCAAAATAAGTTGCTTGGGGAGTCTAGTAGCTTGCAGATAATACATAGGAAGTGAATTTAGTACTGAATTAATCAATAAAGCCTTACCAGCCATGCTAAGTAGACGAACCTTCCAAGCATCTAATCTTTGACTAAATTTTTCAAGCAAGAATTGAAAGTCTTTGGCTTGTGGCTTGTAGCCTTTGCCTGGAGAAAATCCTAAATACTTCCCTAACTCACTTACCTCCTCGATACTTAAACAATTGGATGAATCCGCTCTTACCAACTCGTAGTGCTCGAAGGGAATATGATAATAGATTTATCCAAATTCACTCACGAGGAAAAAACTTCTAGTATACTCTCAATTGGCATAGCTGATTATGGAGTTGCTTCAGCAAGTAAAATAGTATCATTAGCAAAGAATATATGAGAATGAATAGTAGATGTACCGTAAAATATACATATTATATATTTATTATAATTTAAATCTAAGGTGATGAAATGTAATAAGTTCAATATATGGGGGGGGGGGGGGGTAGTTTTGTCTTTTAAGGTTAGGGTATTTAAGCTTCACTAACCTATTGCCTTCCCTTTCCTCATTTGCATAGTGAATCGAAAAGAGATACTTTCAGACATACACAAAGCGACCTAACGGAAATCTACAAGATCAACTCGCTTTCACTAGGTAAGGGCTTTGATCATTAAGATACATGATTTTGATTATAGATTCATAAGTCTAGGTGATTTTGATGATGTGTTGTTAGAGTTTGGAACAAAGGGTGAGACAGAATGAGCATAGATGTCAGATCAAGCAATTTGAGGATTTCGATTGCAAATTAAAGCAAGTAAGTGCACAAAATTAATGTAATGTATTAGAATTAACAAGTTAATTGAACCAATATGATTTGGATTTATACAAATCAGGGTTGGGGAGCAAATTGGAGAAGAAGAAGAAGAGGATTCGCGAAATAGAAAAGTACACAGTCAAGTACACGGACATGTACCTTCATTGTGTTAAATGGATTGTGTTATAAGGGATACATGGCACGGTATATGGGTATGTACCTGCTCGTGTCGAAGTACATGGCCAAGTAACACAACCGTGTACTTAGGCATGTTGGAAAGTTTTGTACACATAAAGATTCATGGCCATTAGCATGACCATGTTCCCTCCCATGTTACTCTGCACGACTACACACACGATTGTGTTGTTCTAGAATGTCGATATTTCACTTTTATATTGTTTTTCTACAATTCTAAACTAAATTTCATGCATGATAAAACCATGGAAGGGAAATATGCAATTATGACTTGATTAATCACTTAGTAAGCTTAGATTATTTTATAAGATGAACTAAACTTAGTCTTTGGAATTTAACACGTTAATATCTCTTTGATAGTGATGTAAGAGTTATTGTGAGACCATTCATCCAGGTATGTATTTACTATATTTACTGTTTGTGATTTTTAATCTAGTAACATAAATGACTTTAATTGGATATTAGGTATAAGTATATTTGCTGCTTGTGCTTGGCTCAGCCTAGGGGTTCATAGTGGTAGATCCTTAGGGGGTGTCTTGATGATTAGTATACCTCGTTGTCCTTAGTAGAGCTTTATATCAAAATGATCCGGGGTAGATTATGATTAAATAGGGCTCGTAGTGGTAGTTCCTAACCTAAGAGAATATATATATCATGAGTATTCTTGTGTTATATGTTGATTAAATTAAAGATAAATAATCTGATGATTGCGATGAGCATATCTGTTGCATTTATGTGTGTTGGTATTGTTATTAATGTGGCATATGCATGTCTGTATGGTACTCACATATTAGGCTTTGACTCATTTCATTTATTATTTTTCAGCAATAGGTGGGTACAATGAGTTCGCTAAATACAATGAATTTGGAAACATGGTTTATTATTATTAGGATGAGAATGGGAGAGAGTATCAATATTATCATGGTGATGAGTGAGGTGGGAGTTGATGAAGGATTCTTTTACAGAACTTGAGAATGTTTGAGTAGAGGTCTTGGAGATAGTTTATATACTTTTAAATATGCTATTTCATTATATGTTGATGGATGTTTATCTTAGTTTTTTAATTAGAGTTTAATGTATCTTTTCTTAATTAATAATGATTGGAATGATTCATCTGTAAGTCATTTATTTTATTACTAGAGTTACAGTTACATTAATGTATAGTGGAAATGAACAGGTTTGAACTTGTAATAGAGATAGAGAGTCTTAGCATATCGTTACTCAGTAGGGACATGCGATAGGCTATAGTGTTTCAGGTTCTGGGGCATTACATATACTTTTAATTTTTATTAACTTCTAAAAACTAGTAACTACATGTTGCATTATCAACTTACTTAAAAATTCCATAGTAAAAATGAAAATATGGGGGGAGAGTGGATCACCCTAACATACACCTTGAGTTGGTTAAATAGCATTTGTAGTAGATCCATTCAAAATTACTTGAATAGATGTGGATGTGATACAACTCATAATCACTTGTATACATGAATCTGGAAAATGTAGATTCACAAGACTCTAATATTTGAAATCCCACTTTAATCAATCAAAAGCTTTATTAAGATCAATTTTAATAGTCATGCATCCTGTCTTACCCTTCTTATTTCAAATGGTATGTATCATTTCTCACATATAAATGATATGATTAGAGGTTCTTCTACTTGGTACAAAACTCCCTTGTGTTGGGCATATAATGGAATCAAGAAAAGGTCGAAGCCTAAGTATTAGAATTTTTGTAATTGGCTTATAAATTGTATTGCATAGACTAATTGGCCTAAATTGCATAATTTTCTTTGCCTCTAATACCTTTGGTGATAAAACAGGAAGGATTTGATTAATAGCCTTAGGATTATGCTTAACTTAGAAAACATGATGAATAAGTTGATTAATTGAGCAAGAAATTATAGACCAACATTTTTTTGAAAAAATTTGAAGCTTTCCATGAGCCTATGCTATGCAATGCATCAAATCTTAGGTGTCCATCAAGAACAGCCCGTTGAGTTTCATCAAATCCACCATGTAAGCATGACAGTATAATATTTTTTATAGTAGACATATCCTTTCCAATTGTGAAAATCTATGAAAAATGATTGCAAATGTGCCTTCGCAACAAAATTAGGTTAGTAATTTGATTTCCTATAGAGTCTTCAAGGCCAACTATTTTATTTTTGGTCCTCCCTAGGTAACACTAATGCATGGTAATAATGAGTGTTTCACTCACCATCTTTTATCTATTTAGCCCTAGCTTTTAGCTTCGATAACATTTCTTCCCTATCTAGTAGAGTGTCAAGGTAATAGCGAAGACTTTGCTCAAGATTAACAAGGAAATGATTAGGACGAATAGTTGTAGCTCATTTAATGTTAGCTAAACGAGCTGAAGTTATGTTCTTCTTTACATGTATTAATCCAAATATCTCTCTTTATTCTATATTTATGCTTGAGTATGAAAGTCCAAAGCTGCCTTTACAAATGGATTATTATTTGCTGACCAAACATTTTGAATTAATGAATAAAGGAGGGATAGTTGAACTACATTGATGTGCCTAGGAGGAGGAATCATTAGGACATTAATCTCAATGTAAGTAAAAGGTTAGCTTCTTCCAAGTATAGAAGAAAAGGGATGGTGAGGTAGATGGCTTTTAGCTAAAATGTGTGCTCCTCATGTCGATATTAAGCACCACAAGAATAGAAATATTACTTAGTTCCTACTTTGATATTACATACAAAGTAGAAAACTAGGGTTTCTTGTTGCAACTTTTGCTAAGGGTTGATGAGAGAGGATCAATTGAGATAAACTCACAGTTTAGGGTTTAAGTGTTCAAAATGTGTATTCAATAATTTTGATAGCTAGTTATAAGATGGCTATTTACAGTCAGCCATTAAGGTTAAGGGAAAAATAAAAAAATAATACATTTTAAAAAGATAATTACATAATCATAGTACTAGCCTAAAAGGGGTAAAATATTAAAGGACAAGCAAGAGAATGTTCAAGAAGCGTGTAACTATCAACTATTGGATGGGCTAAATGTTGGCGGGTGCTTTGGCAAGTGGAGACAAAATTGGTCTAGGTTGGATAAAAACCAAGTTGGTTGATGAGCTTGGCTTGGTAGGCAATAGATCGGCTATTTAGTGGAATAGGTCTATACGGGTGTAGAATGGGCCTTAGGGTAACTTGATTGGTCAAGCTTAATGGAGTTGATTGGCACTCTAAGCTTGGTCATGAGCTGAATTGACACTAAGAGGCCGCACTCTAGGAGATGGTAGAGATCATAGGAATGTAGGAAAAGGATCTTGTCTTTGGTGGGTTGCTTGGCTAGGATTCTTTAGATGATATTTTGAAGTCCATGTGTTTGAGCTCAAGGGATTGATAATGAACATATTAGTTAAAATCTAAATAGTCTTAGAGATGCAAGCCTTAGGATATTTGAGTTTATGAGTAATAGTGACAAGCGATGATCATATGGTCGTTTCCTTAAATGTTTCACTAAAGCTTTATGGTACATCATTTTCCATAAGGTATTTGTCTATATCCTATCAATTCTAGTTAGAATCGAAGTTTGCAAGGATTGCCTATTTGTGCAGGTGTATCTTAGCCCAATAAATCCCGTAACATGCATGCCATACTCCATCATACATTGCTTATACAATTACATTATAGTATAACTATAACACAAACTATCCCATTTCTCATTAATGATAACTATATCATTAAAGTCACCCATAATAACCTAGGGGCTATCCTTTACATTAGAAGTATAATTACTTCAGCGTTCCCATAAGAGTAATCTATTTGATACACAATGATCAGCGTAAACAACTGTTACTCAACGCTTACTAGAGGATGCACTAACCTGGATCATGATGTGCACTCTTTTAGTGTTTGATTGATGGCAATACCTCCAAAATAATTTTGTTATAAAGAAAAATGATTCCTCCTTGGTTACTTTTTGCTTCTTGACATACCAGCCTTTCGAATGGCAAACCAAAGTACAATGAGTGAGCCGCAATAGCATTCATTTTTGCTTGAAGTAGGGCAAGGATGTCTGGTTGCATAGCTTATGTTACATCTCGTATAATAGCTTTCTTTGTTGATGAGTTGGCTTCTCGGATATTCCAGACTAAAAGCCTCAATGGGTAAGGTAGATGAGCTATTTCTTGGCTTTCCATAACCATTGCAACTACTCTATAATAGATTGTTTGAATGCCTATTCATATTAAATCCCTCAATTTCGAGGCAACTCGCTGCAGAAAATTTTTTATTTTAACATAAGCGATGGATTCTTCTCCTTGTTATGGAAAGCTTAGTGTACGACATATTATTCTGCAAAACATAAGTTGCTAACATTACAAAGCTCGGAATCACCATCTCCGGTTGCGGTATAATTATCTGGATCATCGTATGACAAACCATCCACCATTGCCGCATGAAATGACTAGGTTAGAAGGTGCAATTCGATACTGTCATGGCAAACTGGATGTTAAAGTCTTGATTAGACTCTACCCAGATCCCCATGGTGGAAACTTCCACTTCAACCACAAATATCCTCATCCAGGCTACCTGATGAATTAGATAAATTTGGTCTTCCAATAGCTGGTGATGATAATGATTCACCACCACCCATTTCCATTTGTTGCCCATCCGGATTAAAGAGCTAGTAGTGGGGAAGCAGCCAAGGCAAGTCAGGATCCCTCTTCCAGAATTTTCACTCAAAATATTAATATTGTCTTTTGATCTACTATTGAATTTAGCTCTCATTAGATAGATTTTGAGCATTAAATATAAGATTTGAAATTTGAGACATAGCAACCCGCCATGTATCAATACTTAGTAGTAACACAAAAAGGCCCTCAACCTGTCTCTAAAACCATAAATAACTAAAAAGAACACTTTAAGACATTTAATGAACATTTGCTATCAATACATATTTGAGTGGAAATTCACCAATCACTCTAATCTACAACATCTAGGATATATGACAAAGTAAAATTACATAACATCGCAATAGGAGTCTTAGATAGCTCCATCAACATTAGAACAAAGTAGCTTAAACACTACATGAGTCTCGTCTCTAAGTCATACATATACAAAAACATATAATAAAGGTAATCACAATCTCCTAGAATCAACATTAGTCATCACAATAGTATAAGTACTTCACATTGGTGTCTCCCTATCCATACCAAATTCATAACAAATCGCTAATGAGCCTATCCATACCCATAGTTAGCAAATTCATAACCCACTTCATCATTTGTAACTACACCTGCAACTGAAAAAGAATTCCATAATGAGGTGAGCTAAATCCTTGTTCGTACCCATAGTCAACAAACTCATAACCCACTTCATCATATGTAACTACATTTGCAATTGAAAAAAAAGTTCCCTAACGAGGTGAGCTAAAGCTTAGTACAAGTTACCCATAATCACGTATGCATGTCACATAGTCACATTAATCACATGCATTAAATGCAACAGTACATAGAGAATATCAACTAATTTATTTTCTTTATTTAAGTCAATCAATCACACACAAAGGTATACATAACCTCATATAAGAGTTTTTACATCATACATATACACAAATAATACTTTTGGGATATTGCCACCAGTAGCCTCGATACTATGGTATTGGGAACCACAGTTCTTGACTTCAATACCCATGAGTTATCCCACAATCTATCCAGATCATTTCAATGTGTAATTGCATTAGGGATAACATCACACAGAGATTATTAAGATGTGTCCTAAGGTTCTACTACTTCAAGTCTTTAGGCTAAGCTACTCATAATCATCAAGCATTTAATAGCCAAATAGATATTGAGTTCATTTAACTCTTAAGTCTAACAAGCGTAAGTAGCACATAAAGTAAACTTGTACTTGCAGTCCAACTTTCATAGGATCTTAAACTTGAACTTTAAACCTAATAACATTGTAAATAATATGTATTTTGAGACCCTCGCTAATCTAAAATAAGTTAATTCTATCTACTAATCGTTAGAAGTGTTTAAGAAAAGAAACGAGGAGTAAAAGAACACATTCTCTTGACTTTAGAGGACTAAGATCGAGATCATAAGCATGATCTTAGTCGTAAATTTCTTTAGTAGAACACAATGAACCATATAGGTAGGTTTATAGCCGAGATCATGGGGCATGATTTTGCTCATAAACCTCTTGGTTCTAAAATTCCTTTCTTTCATGCTAGTTTTTCCTTTCATAAGACACAATCATATACTTCACGGGTACCATCACAACCGTAATTATGCTTGTGAGCCCCTGAACTTCACTTTTCCATGAGAATTTTAATAAATCCTTCTCCACAAAGATGTACATTAGTCATCTAGAACCATGAACTATTGTTTTCTCCAAATTAGTACAATTTACTGGAACAAAACTTCACAATGATATGTATTCAATACCTTCACTCGCTATAAGCTCAAGTGTGAACCAACCTATAATCCCTAGCTTGCATTACTAAAGATGGAAAGTTCTTTGAATTTACCTTGTATTTTGGTGCCAAATTGTTGAAGTGTGTGCATGGAAACTATTTTTGAAGGGACCAACATAAGGGGAAAAAGAAAAAGAAAGAAAAGGAGAGAGAGAAAGAGGGAGACTACTTATATATGCATTGGGTTTAAATCTTTTTGAACTACCTATATTATCCCTCCTTACATTACCAAATATTACTGTAGTACCCTTTTATTTATTATTAATTTATTTTATTTTATTCTTCTTTTTGGTTGGGTTTTACATCTATTGAGCTAGTAGGAGATTGTTTAGCATCATGCCTATATGTAAGCTCAGGGGTAGTAGTAGGCACCTTTTCATCTTCACACTTTTGTTATGGAGAGACCAATGAGCCAAACTTAGGAGATGTCAAGTCATGAAGATTAAGGAGGCAAGGATGCAAGTCAAGAGATTTCGACTATGATTTGCATGCCTTAAGGACCTATAACAAGATCTCAAGCTAAGAAAATACAACAAGCTTTGATCATTCATATACAAGGCTTGGTGAGGATGGCTACCAAAGAACTTCAAGGATATTAAGGCGTTAGGACAATTGCAACTCAAGTTTAATACAACTTAGTGCAAGTCAAAGTAGAGTTTCTAAACATTGAGAAGGTTGCTAGCTTTGGAGCTTGAAGACTGCCAGCTTTGTAGCTTGAAAGGCCATTGATGTTGGAGATTGAAGGCTGCTAGTGTGGAAGCGAAAGCCGTCGGCGTGCAGAAGAAGGCTACCGACCTTTGGGCCAGCGTTGGAATAAAAGTTAACTGGTGTTGAATCAAAGCCGCTAGCCTATATTTCACAAGGGATCAACTTTCTTTTAACTGTGTTTTTTAACTTGTGTTTTCATTAGGGTTTGTGTGGAAGGCTATATAAATACCTTTTTTGCTACATTTTAGAGTAGAAGATTTTTTTTTTTTTTTGAAATCATAAAAAGCCATTGCTTATTCTTTGTGTTTTTATGTAGAATACATTCTTTAGGAACATTAGAAAAAGATTGATCGCCTTTCTTGTGGAGTGTTCTGTGATTAAAGCAAGCCTTTGCTCTAATCTCTTGATAAAAAAAAACTAAGAGTAACCTAATTCTAATCCATCTTAGGGATTGAATCAAGTTGACCATGAGGGTTTTTTCGTTACTGCTGTAAGGGTTCATAATATCCAAAGGGGTTCTCAAGCGTATTTATGGAGGTTTCCATATCATTTGATATCAGAGGTTTGGCTCTAGATCAAGTTATATCCTTCATTATTTTAGTTCTTGTGTTTTGATTTGATATTGTTTGTTCATCAAAATTTTGTCTTATTTGTGTCATATCATTGATTTGATTTGCTGTTTTTAGTCTGCAAATTCTAATTTGTGTTTAAAGAGTAAAAAAAAAAAAATTCGTGACAAAAAAAAGGGAGAAGAGAAGAAAGTCGTGAAAAAAGAAAAGAAAAGAGAAGAAGAAGAATTCATCATTTTTTATTGTTTGTGAACATTTTGGGATCCATTCTTGAAACTCCATTCATATCTATCAGATTAATCTCTTTGAATTGATCTAAAAGCATGATTCGCTTAAGAACATATAGGAATCAGCTTGAGTGGTGTGAGACAAAACCTATGGGCGAAAATTTTTTTGAGTGACACATGAGTGACCATCCCCATCTTGTGAGTGCAAACATGAAAGGGAGCATTTGTGAGGATTGTCTTTTTTTTTTTTATTATTATTATTATTATTTTATTTCTAATGTTGTTTCTTTGCAGCAATGCTGAACAATAGTGAAAGTAATAATGTAGGTAATGTTGATGAGGCTAGGTATCGTGAGGCTCATGAGTCGCATTTTAGACGAATGAGTGAAGCTTTGATGGCTATTAATGAGAAGTTAGAGCGTATGGATTTGAGACTGAGGGAAGTTGAGAGAGGGACTCTGAGTTGCAATGAAGGAAATAAAGTGAGTAGGAATTGTGCGTCTCTAGTTGTTGATGTGGGAGATGTGGATGATGGTTATGTAATGCCTCGAAAATTTTGAAAAACTATATAAAAATTAAAGAAAATAAGCAGAATAATAAATACTTTTAGGTCAGGGTAGTGAGAATGATAGTTTTGCAATATTAAAAATTTTGAGAAATTTATGATGAAAAATTTAAAATACTGTGATACATTAATACTATTTTAATAATTCACGTACAACAAAAAACTAATAACAAATAACAATATGCTTTAAAATAGAAAAATGAGGAAGACGTGAGATGCATTTGATAAGTATAACAAACAATGAGAAATAGACATTTAAAACAATTAGAAAGAATAATTGTATGCAAGGAAAGGGATAACAAGCTTATAATTACAAATTATATGAAACATATTACTAAATAAATTTAGGGAATGAAGTAAGATGGAAAATACTTGTATATAGGTATATAGATAAATAAATAAAAATATAAATAAAAAATTGTAAGTCCTAATTTTAGTTTGTGCAATTCCAATTAAAAAAATAAATTCCTCAAACCATAAATCAAGAATAATATTAGGTTAAATAACGAAATTAATTGAAATTATAGATTTAAGATTTTCAAATGAAAATTTTGAGTAAATATTTATATTTAAAATAATCAAATTAGTTTAGGCGTAAAGTTTTGTGTAAAGTATCTTAATTTAATAAGATATTAATATGTATGCTAAACAAATCAATAAATAAATAATTCTTTATATTTATCAAAATCTTTATTTTATTTTATTTTTCTTTCTTTTTTCTCTCTCTTTTCTCCTTCTTTTTCCCCTTCGGCTGGCCACACGTTCCCTTCCCCGGTCCCACGTCCCAGCTCCACCGCCTCACCTTTTTTCCCTTTTTCCCTTTATATTTTCTTTTTCCTTCTTTCTTTTGGTCTTCTCCTGCTCTCACAGCTCCCCTGCCCCTCGGTCCCCCTGTTCCCTCGTCATCTCCTTTTTTTCCCCCTTGTTTGTTCATCCCTTTCCCTCTTTAATTTTTCCATTTGCTTTCCTCCTCCTTACTTGGCAAGGAGATTCTTCATGTTCCAGGCGAGGAGAAGAAGTAGGCCGGCTCTAGCGGAAGGGAAAAGCGAGGGAAGAAGATATATATATATATATATATATATATAACATAAGCATACCGATGCATGCTAAACAGCGAGGAAAGAGAGGAAGATGGATGATCAGAGATTTGGCGTGAAGATGGCAAGGAACAAAATGGAAACAGAGGAAGAATGGAAAAGCAAACGGGGAAGAAAAGTGGAATTTTGAACAAAAAAATTTGTATTTCACACACATATGACCTTCGATTGACGATCCGAGACCACCGGCGTGTTTCTCAAGTGAGTGTAACTCAACTAGACTAGTTTTTCATGAAATGAAGATATTTTTTGTATTTTAGAAATAATCATTAAAAATAATATTTAATATAGAAAAATGATAAAATAGGTAGAAAAATGCTAGATATGATGATCTAAATTATGAATAGAGTATAATGATGTATTTTTTTGAATTTTTAGGTGAAGAAAAATTATCACGTAAATATATCCGCAGACTACTACAAGTAATCATGAAAATGAGACACAAGTGAGTAGAATTCCGTGAAGTGTTATATTGTATGTATATTGTTGATTATGTGTAATTTATTGAGATTTTTGTGTTATCTTATATATATATATGTATGTGCATAGGTGCTGTTGTGACCTTGAGACCTCCCCTGGTGCATGTGTATGTGGAAACCTTCTTTGCCGACTACAACAAAATGTTATATATAAGTATGTATGTATGTATGGAGTATTTGTGTTGCTAGATGCCTCTTGTTGCGCGGGGGTATGAGGCCTTTCTTTTCTCCCTACTGCTATAGCAAATGGCCTTATATATATATATATATGTTGATATAGCAACCAAAACCTCACACATGCACGCTAAATGAACAAAAAGAAAAGAAAGACACCCAGCACGTTCCAATGAGCACAATACGTACTGAGGATCTTCTTCCCCCCCAGGAGTAGGAGTAGCACAAAAAGAGGGATTAGCTGTATTGACCCAATGATAAACCACTAACACCTTGGGGCTCCGTGCATTGGGAAAAGAAAGGCTCTAGTGATGCCGGCTCCTAGTTACAAAGCTCCAATAAGGTATCGAAAGGGCTATCATAGTCAAGTGCGAAGCAATTATCCCCTATTTGTAAAGTGCCCCTCTTCCTATTTAGGGGGTTAAGGCGAGAAATGGCTTTTGATGAACCATTCCCTTTGCCACGCATCGACCCCATTCACTTGCTTCCTTAGTACGTATTGTGCTCATTGGAAGGTGCTGGGTGTCTTTCTTTTCTTTTTGTTCATTTAGCGTGCGTGTGTGAGGTTTTTGTTGCTGTATCAACATATATATATATGCTTACACGCTGGTTGCTAGGGATGATTGCATAAGTATTTGTATTTTCCCTTGGTTGCTGGCCGAAATTAAGACCTTCCTTTCTTTTACTGCGGAGTGAACATAGATATATATGTAAGTGTATAATGGTTGCAGTATTATTTCCTTTCCTTCCTTGTTAGCTGCTGTATACATAGATATATGTCCAAATAGAACATAGTAGGCTGTTGGGTTCTTTTCATTTCCTTCTATGTGTGAGGGTGTGTAATGGTTCTATTGACGGTTGTGTGGTTGATAACCATATACATGTATATGTTGGAGACTTAGCTAAGAAATGGGAAGAAGGGAAGCACTGGAGTCTTGTGCGGGTTATAAATAGATATGTATATGTACATGATGTTTAGAGGTTGGAAACAAATTGCTGAGAAGTGGAAGCTAGCATGGAAACATTATGTGTATACGTTGTATGCGCACCTTGTTAGATTGGGAGGCTAGTTGGGAATGTTGTATATGTGGTATGATGAAAGTGGAAATGGAGGTTTAACTTAAGTATGTGGGCTATAAGATGAAATGGAGGTAGGAGATGTGATTATATTGATGTGATCTTCTTATGAACTTGTGTGTTAAAGGATTTGGAATGAGGGTGGAAATCTATGATTGAGGATATGAGATAATATGTATATAGACATGTACTAGCACATAGGTGTTAGATCTCTTTTCCTTAGTGAGTGGGCATGGTTTCGTTAGTAAGAATAATGGGAGACGACATGGTATGTGCATTATTGACGATTGTGGAGAATGATGAGAAGATTATAGACACGTGTTGACATGGAGGTTATTGGAAGCGGAGGTTAGAAAGAAGAGTCTAAGGAGTCGATCTAAACCATAAGTATATGCATATATCACAAGTTGAGAAAGAGGAGTTAAGTTGTTAATAGTCTAAGTCCTTACCACTGTAGTTACATACGCTAGGTATAAGGGAGATAGAAATATAGGATATCAAAATGGCATAAGCTATAGACATATAAGGTTAAGGGAAGGAGGTACTCATAGTTGAGCATAAACAATAGACATATATCTTGATGTCGCAATATGTATAGAAAAAAAGAAAAGAGATGGGAATCTGACTTAAATTTCATACTCCATAGGTATATATGTACACATTTAGGGACAAGACATAATTATAATCATGAATAAGAAGTCCATTGACTGATAATCCTTTGCTAGATTTTATGAATGTTGTTCCCTTATTGATGCTGTGGATGTACCTTGCTTCATGAAATAATTGAGTGCATTATGAATGGAATGTATCTTGACATGGTTGTCACTTGTATATGCGCTTGACCTTGAATGATCACCCTAAAACCTTAATTAATTATTAAACATAATTAATAACCCGACATACATTGCATTGTTCAAGGCCATCGCAGCTATAGGGCGTGCCGGAAGTAATCAGAGGGTTATTGTTCCGCCAAGTGCGAATTAAGTGACTAGGAGATTATCGCGCCTTGACGGTTCCAAGTCCGGCTTATCTTTTGAGGGTGTGTAAATGCTCGGTGTATAAGAGACACCTGAGCTTAGATCATTAAAGCTAAGACACAATCATAATAAAGTGATAAGAGTAATTAAATTGTGTGTAAGACCCGGGCTCTGATGGTGGCTTTGGAATCCCTAATCCAAGGTCAAGAGGGGCGTAAATCCTAGACTTCACATTGGTTACTGAAAGACTACGTGAGATACTGCATTTATATGATTGTTCATACATAGCATTTGTTTTGACAACTTGCTTGAAATTGTTTGTGTTTGTTGCAACATTGAGAGATTGCACTCCTATCTCACTGGGCAATTTAGCTCACCCTCCTATAGATTGTTTAATGCAGGTCATGATAATGTAAACTTACCGGATAGGCACCGTATTTCGGTAAGTAAATTTTGTCATGAAATTTCTGGGATAAGAAGTAAAGGTTGAGAGTTGGAATGACCTTCTTCTATAGATTCATGCAAGTATCAGTGGATAGATGTTTGTAAATATTTTAAATTTGGTTACATGAGATTTTCAATCTATATTATGGTAGGACTTAGACAAGGCTTACCTTTGAGATTTTGTTATGATCCATTCCGATGAATACAGAATAGATGAAATGAAATGTTGGAATGCTAGAGGCATTCAACTTTGTAAATTATTGTATTTGAGTAGGTTAATTGATCTTGTTAAGATGTGTATTAATAGATTATTTAGATGAATTTTTATTCATAGGAACTCAATGTAGGAATGCAATTTGTAAAACTTAGATGTGTTTTTTCATTTTATTGTTTTTGTAGGGGATTCCAACTCTCTACGATCTTAGTTGACCATGGGGCATGGAATCCATAGTTATATTCTCATTGTATGATTTATGAAATATGAATAGCTATAATTTTTTAATTTATTACTTAGAGTCTTACGATCTCTGAATCGTAAGACGGTTATCATGTAATGGGTGCATACATGCCATGATAGCTTTTAGCGGAAGCTTCCAAGCCCCCCTTTGGGGCATGACAGGTTATGTAGAGGAAGATGATGAGGTTAGTATTGTTTTTGGTGTAACTAGAGGTGGAAGAGGAGGATGAGGTGTAGGTAGAGGAAGAGGAAGAGTATAGGAAAATCCTTACCTTAGTAGGATCCGAGTTAATGATGATTATGCAGATAGGAGTCTGGGTAGTATTAAATTGACAATTCCTCAATTTCAAGGTAAATCCGACCTAGAGGCTTATTTATAGAGGGAAAGGAGAGTTGTACTGTCATCAATGCAGTGAAGAGAAGAAGGTGAAATTGGTAGTTACACAATTTCAGGATTATGCTATAGTTTGGTGGGATCAATTAGTGACAAGTAGGTGGAGGAACTTAGAGTATCCTATTGATAATTGGTATGATCTCAAGTTTGCCATGAGGAAGCAGTTTCTTCCTAGGTATTATCATTGGGAATTGATGCAAAGGCTTCAGGTTCTTAGGTAGGGTAGTAGGAGTGTAGAAGACTCCTATAAGGAGATGGAGATGATCATGACAAGGGTTGATATGCAGGAGGATGTGGAGGCCACCATAGCACGTTTTTCATATGGGTTGAATGAGGAGATAGCAAATAAAGTGGAGCTATATCAATATGCAGAGTTAGAAGACATGGTTCATCTTGCCATCAAGATAGAGAAGCAACTCTAAGGTAGAGGGTCAACCGGGTATGTTTCCAAACCTTACTCTAATACTAATTTTGCTTAGAAGGGGTATGGGAAGAGTGGAAGTAAAACTGTATTTGATAATACAAAAGGGAAGGCAGGTGTGGTTTTAACTGAGAAGCCTAAAACTGAAGAACAAAAGGGGAGGAATAGAGATATTAAATGCTGGAAGTATCAGAGGGTATAACACATTAGTAAGGATTATCCTATAGGAGAACTATGGTGATGAGGAATGGCAAAGTAGTTATTGACGAGGAGGATAAAAATGGGAGTGAAGATGATGACATGCTTGAATTGGAGAGTTGTAGTGAAGGGAGCATAAAGGAGATGTACTGGTAGCTAGGCGTGCTCTTAATACTTAATTAAAAGAACATTGTTATGAGGAGCAACGTGAAAATCTATTTCATACTAGATGCCATGTTTAGGGCAAGGTGCGTAGTGTGATTGTTGATGGTGGAAGCTATACTAATGTGGTAAGTACTCTCTTGGTTGACAGGTTAGGGTTGTCTACTAAGATACACCCTAGACCATATAGACTTTAGCGGCTTAATGATTGTGGCGAGGTTAAGGTAAATAAACAAGCTCTTATTTCTTTTACCATTGGTAAGTATAATGATGAAGTGCTTTATGATGTCATCCTTATGCATGCTAGTGATATACTACTTGGTAGGCCATGGCAATTTGATAGAAAGACCAAGCATGATGGGTATCTCACAACTTTGACACCACTTTCCTCAAAGGAAGTATATGGGGAACAATGTAGAATGGAAAGGATGAGAGTTGAGGTCGAAGGAAAAGAAAAGGAGGGTTAAAAGAGTCCTTTAGAGAGTGAAAATTACAAGAGTGAAAAGAAAAAGAGTGGGATAAAAAAGAGTGGGAAGAGTGAGAAAAATGAGGAAAAGTAGGAAAAAGAAAAAGGGGAGCAGCATCGGCCTGGAGAGAAAACAATGAGGAATGTGAGCTTGATAGCTAGGTCAAGTGAGGTTAGGCAGGCTTTGAATTCCAATAGGCCTATATTTGTACTTTTGTACAAAGGGGCTTGTTTGGCAACTAACGACCTTAACCTATATGTGCTTAGTGTGTTATTTCATTTATTGCAGGAATTTGAAGACTTGTTTCCGAAGGAGATGCCTAGTAGATTACTACCCATCAGAGGCATAGAACATCAGATAGAATTCAATCTTGAAGCTACTATTCCCAATAGGCTAGCATACTAAACAAACCCAAGCGAGGCGAAGGAGATCTAGAAATAGGTGGATGAGTTACTAGCTAAGGGGTATGTGAGAGAAAGCCTCAGTCCTTATTTTGTTCCTGTGATACTTACGTTAAAAAAGGATGGGATTTGGAGAATGTGTGTAGACTACAAAGTCATTAACAAAATCACTATAAAGTATCGTTACCCTAATCTTAGGTTAGATGATATGTTAGATGAATTATATGGTTCTTGCTTGTTTACTAAGATTAATTTGAAATCTGATTACTATCACATTCGCATGAAAGTTGGAGATGAGTGGAAAATTGCATTTAAGACTAAATATGGATTGTATGAGTGGCTTGTCATGCCATTTGGTCTTACTAATGCACTTAGCACTTTTATGCGTTTGATGAATCATGTGCTACGAGAGTACTTGGCTAAATTTATAGTAGTTCATTTTGATGATATTCTAATCTACGCAAAGCGTTTGGATGATCATATTTTGCATGTGCGACTAGTACTAGAAAAAGTTAGAGAGGAAAAGTTGTATGCTAATCTTAAGAAGTGTAGTTTTTGCATGGATAAGGTTAATTTTCTAAGTTTTGTAGTATCTAGTTAGGGAGTTGAAGTTGATCGATTTAGTAAAATAACTCATTTTATTCCTTGTCATATCGAATGTGGCACTTTCGAACTATAAGAGACTGCAAATGGAATAAGATCTAGCACTTAGTACACATGGGACCTTCTGATTAAAAGGAGTTACTCAAAACTATAGTTAGGGCCTTTGCCAAAGGAATGGGACCATCGAGCTCCTGTCTCGTCACTTAAAGAGCATACCAATTCACTCTGTTCAACTTACATGTTTAAAGCATATAGCTAGCCTTCTTAAAGAGCCAGGATCAAACTTTCACTATGATTTGGACCACAGTGGTAGAACTTGAGACTTTTAAAGCCCCCGAATGAGCGTAAAGTGAAGCATACACTATTTGTTCTTCAAAGAGGCCATGTGATTGCAAGGCATACCTAAAAGCATTGTTAGTGATAGGGATGTTAAATTTCTAAGTCACTTTTGGAGAGTGCTGTGGGGAAAGTTGGGAACAAAACTATTGTTTTCAACCACTTGTCACCTACAAACTAATGGACAAACTGAGATGGTTAATAGAATTTTGATCACTTTGTTGAGGGCAATCATTGAGAAAAACATTAGGATGTAGGAGGATTGTTTACTATTCGTGGAGTTTGCTTATAATAGGGCTTTTCATAGCATTACTCATTGTTCTCCATTTGAAATTGTTTATGGTTTTAATCCACTTACTCCTATTGACTTATTGCCATTACCACTTAACAACTTTGTGAGTGTTGATGCTAGTTTCAAACCAGATTTTGTGAGGAAATTACACAAGTAGGTGAAGGAGCAGATTGAAAGACAGAATGCTAAGGTAATTGCTCGTTTAACAAGGGAAGAAGACCCATGGTGTTTCAACCAGGAGAATGGGTGTGGGTGCATTTTTGCAAGGAGAGATTTCCCCTTCAAAGGAAGTTTAAGCTAAACCCAAGAGGAGATGGTCCATTTCAGATCCTTGAGAAGATCAATGATAATGCATACAAAGTGGACTTACCAGGCGAGTATAACGTTAGTGCTACATTCAATGTTACTGATTTGAGTCCTTTTGATGTAGGTGATGCTTTTGATTCGAGGACGAATCCTTTTGAGGAGAGGGGGAATGTTATGGAGAGACAAATGGACCAAGCTTATGAATGTCAAGTCATGAAGATCAAGGAGGCAAGGATGCAAGTTAAGAGATTTCGAGTCCGATTAGCATGCCTCAAGGACCTATAACAAGATCTTGAGCTAAGAAGATACAACAAGCTTTAATTATTCATATACAAGGCTTGGTGAGGACGGCTAGTGAAGAACTTCAAGGATATCAAAGCTTTGGGGCAATTTCAACTCAAGTTCAATACAACTTAGTGCAAGTCAAAGTGGAGTTTCCAAACATTGAGAAAGCTATGAGCTTTGGAGCTTGAAGATTGCCAGCTTTGGAGCTTGAAAGGCTATTGGTGTTGGAGATCGAAGGTTGCCGGTGTGGAAGGGAAAGCCACCGGCGTGCAAAAGAAGGCTGCCGACCTTTGGGCCGGCGTTGGAATAAAAGTTGGCTGGTGTTGAATCAAAGCTACTAACCTATATTTCACGAGGAACCGGCTTTCTTTTAACTGTGTTTTGTAACTTGTGTTTTCATTAGGGTTTGTGTGGAAGGCCATATAAATACCCTTTTTGCTGCATTTTGGACCAGAAGTTTTTTTTTTTTTTTTAAATCATAAAAAGCCATTGCTTATTCCTTGTGTACTTGTGTAGAATACATTCTTTAGGAACATTCAAGAGAGATTGATTACCTTTCTTGTGGAGTGTTATGCGATTAGAGCAAACCTTTTTTCTAATCTCTTGATAAAAAAAACTAAGACAAACTTACTTCTAGTTAGAGATTGATCAAATTGACTATGACGGTTTTCGTGTTACTGCTGTGAGGGTTTATAATATCCAAATGAATTCTCAAGCATATTCATGGAGGTTTTTGTATCACACTTACTAAAAACAACTACAAATTCTCATGTATTGACGAGATGTTCTCCTTAAGTGTGTTAACGTGTGCACATGTAGAGCTTTAGGAATGTTGTGACATAGTAGCGGATGGAATTTTACTTGAGTTATCAATACCCACCTCTTTTGTCATACTTTTGGTTGGAGATAAGGTCTTTCCTCTTATGAATGTTGCTTGATTTGCATAGCCATTTGTAAATTTCGAATGGTATCGCTAGACTAAAATCGACTCTCTATACGTTGCCACATCAGTATTTAATATTGATACATTACCAATTGGAGACTTTATCGAAACATCATGATGGTCTTTATTAATTCCAAGGCTAGAGGAAGGAAAGGAATGCATGCCCTACTCTAAATGTCGCGTAACACTAGAATGCTAATAGGAGTCATGGTTATGCTCATGTCATATTGAGATTTCGACAGTTGCGTCAGATGGGTGGGCGTTGGAAGTCCCTTTTGATTGTGTGCACACCGAGGTCGTGTGACCAATGGATCCACATGAGTAACATAACACCTTGATTCCTTCATACCGAGCATGATATTGATTATTATTAATAACGATAGTATGAAAAAGCGGCTCATGGAAATTTACTTGGCTGCATAATCTAGCAGAACGCCCGTTTCAGCATTTGCAATATATGTATCAATTCGAAGCACTAGATTAATAGCTTGGCCAATCCTCTAGCAACAAAATTGAATTTTGCCATCGACAGCTTGAAATTCGGCTCCAATCAACGAATGGCTAAAAAATGCCCATTGATGAACCAAAAACTACTCTTAATCACTACTTGAAGATCATCACTATGCCAAAATACAAGGGTTATATACTTAAATATTGTGATTTAAAAAAAAAACCATAAATTTTATACCTGCAATAATTATGCCTAAAATAGGTTTCGAAGACGTGAACGCCGTTTGTGACTATGGGGTTAATAAAAAATTTTAAACTAAAGCCGCATATTTGATTTGCGCCTTTAGTACAATTTGTACTAAAGGCGCGGACCTCACTTCAATCCCATGTCCAATTTTTTTATTTTTTTCACATTGACTGTTGATCTAAAAGTAAAAATCACGTGATAACAATACACAAAATAAAAAAAAATATAAATACAGTAACGGAATAAAATTTTCCATAGAAACAAAATAACCCACTCGAAATATCAAATCTATTTTTTTTCTCTTATTCACATGTAGGAAGAAGAAGAAGAAGAAGAATTGATTCTACAATGCAAAGGAAGAATTTAAAGTAATTTATCCAGATCTAAGCATTTTCTCAACAAATAATTGATTGTAGTATTTTTTTTTTTAGAAAAGTTAATTTTTTTTTTAATCTATGTTTGATGTAATGTTTGAAAAAAATATTCCTATAATATTGTATTTTATAGAAAATGGTAGTAATTATTGTTAGTTTGTAGTTTGTTAGATATGATTTATATAGATTTGTAATAGGTAACATGTGATGTTAATTTTTGCATTAGAATGAGGATTTTTTGTTATGACAAATGTGAAATATGTAGAGTGTGGAATAATTTTTACAGCATTATAAAATAATATGAAAATTATTGAAATATTTAGTAGAAAAATATTATTAAAAAATAATTTTGGATAAATATTTAGAAAAGAATTGTTCGGAAATAATGGGAAAAAAATTAAAGTTAAAATTAGAAATGACACAAAATTTTTGTGTGTGCAATTTTTAAGAACGTTATTGGAAATATAAAAAAAAATATTGTGATGAAAATTTGTGATATCTAGAATGTGAAATAATTTTTATAGTATTGTAAAATGATATAGAAATTATTGAAATTTTAGCAGCGGAAATGTTATTAAAAAATAATATTTGAAATTTTTTTAGAAAAAATATATTTGGAAATAATGGGAAAAAAATTAAAATTTCAAACAAAATACGATTTTTTTTTTTGTGTGCAAATTTTTATAATGTTGTTATTAAAAATATTATTTTTTTAAAAGCTCATTATTTATATATATTATGGATAGGGAAACAATGGGTGATTATGTGAAATTGATGATCTATGCATTTGGTAATATTGTGGCTAGTAAGGGGGAGCCGAAATATGATAAGGATCCGATAAAGAAGTTGAAAATGAAGAGAAATGTCAATTACAATGAATTCTTATACAGAATATGTCACAGTGTCAAAGTTGATCCAATCGAAGTGGCAGTTGAGATAATTCACAAGCATCCTATATTCCATGGGTGCAATACTTGTTATGCGTTGATGGCAATCTATTGAAATGGCTGAATCATATGAGGATCGTGGCATACAACAATTGCACATCAAAATTTTTGAAGATTTGAGGGGCCCTTCGATAAGGTAGACATTTGATACAAGCAATCAGCCATATTCGTCACATGACATTATAGAAATGCAACTCAAGCCGTCGACATTTCAACCCTCAATTCCAACCTCAATGGAAGTAAATAATGAGGATGAAATAGATAGAGTAGTTACTCCAGTATTACAACGACCAAATACACGAGATCTGTACATGGTTCATGTGGGAGTGGAGGTTGCAACTGACGCTGATGGTGGAATAGGTGTTGAGGAGGAGAGTTTCGATGAGGAAAATGAGGAAAGTGAGAACAAAGGAGATGGAGTACCTGAAGAAGACTCTGTAACTGTACATACTCACTCGAGACAGCCAATATATCGATTAGAGTTGACTGAACCACCAAACATGGCAGTTAGAGATGCTGTTCCGTACTATAACTTTAGCAGTGATAGTGGTTACGTTTATTTCGAGTATGAGCAAACTAATATTTGCAGTGGTTCTAGTAGTAGTGGCGATATCTACAAGGGTATGAGATTCAGAATGAAAGCAGATGTGATTCAAGCAGTAAAGTCTTACCATGTGAAGAACCATTGTAACTTCATTATTGTAGAGTCTAGTCTACTACCGTGGTCTGTTTATTGTTTGAGAAGGAATGACGGTTGTAAATGGCAGCTTTGAGCTCGAAAGAAGAAGTTGGAGGGCATGCTCATGGTGACAATATTCGAGGGTCTACACACATGCGATAACTCGCTGATTAGTCAGGATTACTTATAACTGGATTGCAATCTCTTTACTAGCCGATTTGTAAATCTTCTTAGGGACAATCTTGATATGAAGGTGGTCAAGTTGAATTTTGTTGTTGAGTAGGAATTTGGCTACAAGATTGATAGGACATGGGTTTAGGAGGGGAAGAAATAGGCTATTGAGCACTTGTATGGGAATTAGGAGAAATCTTACAATGAAGTGCCTAAACTTCTTAATGCAATAGAAAATATAAATCTTGGAATACGAATTGATTGGGGGTGGAGCAGATCGAGTACCCATGGTGTGGCTACTTTGAAGTGGGTATTTTGGGCATTTGGGTTGTGTATCGTAATGTAGAAATTCCTTAGACCAATTGTTACTATTGATGTCACTTTTCTGTATGGGAGGTATACTCATAAGTTGCTAGTTGCTTGTGGTGTTAATGGCAACAATCATATACTTTTGCTAGCATTCGCTTTAATTGACCAGAAGACAGCTGAGACATGAGGCTAGTTTTTGAAGAAACTAAAGGAATATGTTGTCGGTAACCGTGAAGGTTGTGAAACCATTTGCTTCATTTCGTATAGACACATAGGCATCAAATTAGCAGTTCAAGAAGAAGCGAATGGATGGCGGCCTCCATTTTGCAGTGTAGTGGTTCTACCTATGACACATTGCAAACAATTTCAACTTGGCACATAAAAATATGTAGTGCAAGAGGTTGGTCACATACGACAGGTTGTAAGCACAATCTTGCAAGTTAAATTTTATGATGAAGTAGGTGGGGATTATTAAGTTGGATGTGTTGGACTGGTTTGAGGACATGACGTTGCATATGTGGATGCTAGCTTATGACGGTTGCTATCGGTTTGGATATATGACTTTAAACATTGTTGAAAGCTATAATTTCGTATTGAAGGGGGTTCGAGGGTTACTTGTGATTGCATTGGTGAAGAAGATGTTCTACAATTGTGTGGGGTATTTCATTGAGAAGCATATGAAGGCATTGAAGAATATGGCGAATGGTAGAATTTTCACCAAATATGCAAACAAAAAAATCGATTGATGGAGTTCACAAGCTAGTAACCATAGGGTCATCGATTTTAGTAGGCACTATAGAGTTTTTGAGTCCTCATTGGTAGTCATTGCATTGCTAGCGAGTTAAGGGGAGGGGGCCGAATGCATATTATTGACTTTGCTTGCAGCATATGCAGTTGCTAGAAGTGGCAAATATACAGAATTCCATGCTTCTATGCATATGTAGTAGTTGCCTCACTTAGGCTTGATATGATGCACTCTATACTTGATTGGTATAGATGGACACATTAGGAGCACACATAAATGATGCACTTCATGCCTATAGTTGATGAGTTGGATTGGGAGTTAGTATACTTCCTGATACTTTGTTTAAGGGGAGACCTCGCATGGAAGAAGGGAAAACCAAGGTAGAAAAGATACCACATGGAGATGGACATTAGGGAGCATACTAGATTAAATCACATGTGGACTTTGTGGAGTGAGTGGGCATAATAGAAGAACGTGCCCACATCAATGCGATAATGGTAAATGATCAAAACCAATACATATTTCATTATGTTCGACATTGCATTTGTGATGCTAACATTAGCTTTTTCCTTTTTACAGCTTAGGTGAATCCTCAACCACTTCATCCAGTTTGTTTTGACGCTTTGGAGGAAGATGCTTGATATTTTGTATATATATTTGTAATTTTGTAATTTATATTCAAAGTTATATTAAATGTTTATTTTTTTACACATTTGTTATTTTTTTTTCATATATTCGAAATTGTAAATTTATATATGTACACATTGCATATGTAATTCATTACAATATGTAAAAATACATCAACTTAATAGTTTGAATGGAACATATACATATGAAATTAAAAAAAAATTATTAGTTCTTATCCTTATCTCATCTTATCTCCTTCCCATATTGAATTATCTTGCAAGCTGACCGAAGGCATTGGTTGGCCTTGGACATGGAGTTGGATAAGCTTCAGACTCTTGTGTTGGATGCTACTGGGGAGTATCGTCAAACGCTCGTTGAGGCACGGGACTCCGCTTTGTAGGTTAAGTTGATGATTCACCTTGATACATAGGTTGTTTTCCAAGTTGATGATGTTAGAATAAGACCACTTATAGAATGTTAACGCGGTGTCTCGTATGGGCTAAAATTCGGCTTTATGCTGACATACATCGCATCGAATACACTAGGCATCTACTGGTCTTATATAGGATTTTCTTGTGTCTCACCCTGGTTTCGAGGTCGTTGTCATCCCACCGTCCATCAACACCCAAGAATCAGTTTTGTCTTCACCTCCACCTTTTAGGAATGTTGCTATTACGGCTATAGATACAGTGTTATCCCCCTATGCTGATGCATAAAGTGAAGACCCTGAGCAACTATGAAGAAAATATAAATTAAATAACAAACGGTCATGCAGTTATTCACTTACGGCGTGTAATGTCAATTGTACTTACCAGAAATCTAAGAACAATCCCTATATGTCTAATCCAACGCTAGTTGATCGAGACATACCACTACATGTAATTGTCATGCATACCACTAAAGCCCTCCATGTGAACTACTTGTTGGCACCGTTGTTCTCACATATCTATATACACTGCATGCTAGGCCAACCAATCAACTTCAATCCTGCCCTACAAGTCAATTTGATGGAGCTTCGGCTACGTACACACCGGCTATGGGATATATTGGAACCCACCAAATTGTCTGGCCACTTGGTCAAGGAATATGGAAACAAATTGGTGGCACTTGAGTAATCCAAATATGCATGCCACCTTTGCAAAAATCAAATAGAAGATTAATGAGATTCCTATTGTACAGCTCCCATTTCACTTGAAAAATAGGAAATTATTTTAACTGTAAATGATCAATATTATGAAATGTAAGAAAAAAAATAGGTTATTGAAATACTTGTGACATGTTCTGCCTGTTTAATGCGTCTTGATATGTGCCGACAATGTAGGTGGGGTGATACTGTATGTCCTTCCTTATGCTCCAACGTATCACTAATGGACATCCAACTTTTATATAAAGTCCATGTTAGCTAGGGGGTGCTATGTGGGGATATCTATCATACGCCTACACTTGTAAGAGAATAGTAGCCCCTCCAATCTCGTGTGCCGACAGTGATGACACGACACACAGTTGGCGATATAACCATGCCAAACATATAGACCCTTAGTTGTACGTCCTAGCAATGTTGAAATGCTCCAAGAGGGGTAAACACATTGCGTGGATGAGGGAGCTCAATTTATCGGTAAAGATAAATCTACCCAATAGCTGCAATATGTAGGCATGCATGTTTCGATGGATTTGCTCCCCTTCGACATTAGGTGGGAGCATCCATAACATATCACAGAGACACACCATACTAATGTGGCCTCCCTACCGCTAGGCCTTGGCCTCGCCCCTAGCAATTCTTCACAAATCGTACCCTAATTAAAGCAATTACTCCATGTAGCTACCTAACCATCTACAAAGAGTCCCAACTCGATCTCCACATCTTGTAGGGTAATAGTAAACTCCTCTATTGGCATGTGGAATGTGTGCGTCTTTGGTCGCCATCGCTCCACTAATGTTATAATCATGTGCTAATCTAGGAGTATGTACGGCAGGCGGCTCGCACCTTTAAAGCCACTCAAATGTAAGGATGGCACGTTCGTCACAACAAGGTGATAACTCGCACCGTCGAGCAGTGAGGGTTTCTTAATCCTATATCATTAACACGTGAAATGTTTTACTATTTCTAATGCAACATAAACTAATTAATAAGTGAAGGTCATTTACCTCTCCATCCCAAACAACCTATGATCAATGTCTCTCTTATTGCGTTTAGAGTGAAGGATCGAAAGGTCTAGACTTCATCTACACCAATTTTTTTAGTAATTAATTTTACGACTATTAATTAATAACATATTAATGAATAATTATCTTTAGTTAATAGATAATTAATAACTACTTAATTTTATAACTAATTCTACAAAAACATACAAATATTTTACTTTTCTTACCAATATAAATTTTTTCACTAATTAATTTTATAACAATTAATTAATGACATATTAACGACTAATCACATTCAATTAACGGATAATTAATAACTACTTAATTTTATAACTAATTCTACAAAAACATACAAATATTTTACATTTCCTACCAATGCAAAATTTTTCACTAATTAATTTCATAAGAATTAATAAATGACATATTGATGACTAATCACCTTCAATTAACGGATAATTAATAACTACTTAATTTTATAACTAATTCTACAAAAACATACAAATATTTTACATTTCCTACCAATACAAGACTTTTTACTAATTAATCATATAACGATTAATTAAAGACATATTAACGACTAATCATCTCAATTAACGAATAATTAATAACTAAATTTTATAACTAATTCTATAAAAATATACAAGTATTTTACATTTGCTATCAATGCAAAATTTTTGACTAATTAATTTTATAATAATTAATTAATGACATATTAAAAAATAATCACTTTTAATTAATGGATAATTAATAACTACTTAATTTTATAACTAATTCTACAAAAACATATAAATATTTTACATTTCCTATCAATAGAAAATGTTTCACTAATTAATTTTATAAGAATTAATTAATGACATATTAACAACTAATCAACTTCAATTAATGGATAATTAATAATATTTTACATTTCCTAGCAATACAAAATTTTTCACTTATTAATTTTATAACAATTAATTAATAACATGTTAATGACTAATCACCTTCAATTAATGGATAATTAATAACTAATTAATTTTATAACTAATTCTACAAAAACATACAAATATTTTACATTTCCTACCAATACAATATTTTTCACTAATTAATTTTATAAGAATTAATTAATAACACATTAATGACTAATCATCTTTAATTAATGAATAATTAATTAATACTTAATTTTATAACCAATTCTACAAAGAAAAACAAATATTTTACATTTCCTACTAATACAAAATTTTTCACTAATTAATTTTATAACAATTAATTAGTGACATATTAACGACTAATCACTTTTAATTAATTAATAATTAATAACTACTTAATTTTATAACTAGTTCTACAAAAACATACAACTATTTTATATTTGCTGCTACTGATGCAAAAGTTTTCACTAATTAATTTTATAATAATTAATTAATGATAGATTGACAACTAATCAACTTCAATTAATGGATAATTAATAATTATTTAATTTTATAAATAATTCTATAAAAACATACAAATATTTTACATTTCCTACCAATACAAAATTTTTCCCTAATTAATTTAATAACAATTAATTAATGATATTTTAACAACTAATCACTACTAATTAAAATTTAATTAACAATAACTTAATTTAACAATTACATTTACAAAAATACATTATAATAAGCTATAAACATAATTCATTTGCTGATATTAATTAATCATATATTAAAAATTAATTAATTACTAATTAATAATTAATTAACAAAAACTACTATTTCAATAAAAATTATGGAGTACATATAATTACACTTTTTTTTTTCATTTATCCGAAGTAGTATAGTAGTAACAAAAATAATTTTTTTCTTAAGAAAACATATCGGGATCTTGCTTTGATGAAGATATTTCTACATAAGTATTTCAATAAACTAAAACCTGTATGAAATAGAACTTATAAAAGAAAATATTTGCAAACAATGATATAGAGTGAAATTTGCAAAGGAAATTAAAAAATGGAAATATTAGCATATGAACTGAGGATTTGTATTTATATTACAAATTGTCGGTGCAATTTTTTTTTCCTGCGTATTACAAATCACATGCTATGATACTATATAAATTTACTATATTACTTTTATAGGTTAGCAGTAGTACTTTTATAATAATTTTATAGATTTGTAGTAAACTTTTTTTCATAATTTTTATAGGCTTGAGAATAGGTGTCTAGATACATAAAAAAAATAAAATAAAATTACAACTTGTTGCGCCTTCGGTTTAAATTTTTTTATTAACCCCATAGTCACAAACGACGTCCACGTCTTCGAAACCTATCTTAGGAATAATTATTGTGGGTATAATATTTAAGTAATTTTTTTCAAATTACAATATTTAAGTACGTAACCCTAAAATACAATAGTGTAATATCTTGTTCCAAGGCCATTCATATCAAAATTAGATGCAATAGACCAAATCTATTTGAGCCTTTGATATAAGACCTTATAGCTTAATGATGGACCATACACTTTAACTATTAGAGATTGCTTCTGGGGAGATTGTATATCCTTTTTCTCTAATTTTGTTAAACTAATTGTTTTAAAGCCAACTAGATCAATAGAGCTACTATGTAGATAGGGGACATCCTCTGAATCATCATCCATTTCTTTGAACTGCAAACCAACAAAGAGCACGCATTAGCCTCCAGTATGGTGCATGTTAATATATCCTTATAAGATTTTTTAAATCCAAAAGTATTGTCATGTTTATGAGAAGTTGAAGGCAGTACTAATGTTTTTGAATTCTGTTGATGTATAAAAGAAGCAGGCTCTGATGTCTGCAGAGGATGTTTTGATTGTAAAGGACTAGAATCACCAAGAAACACAAAGTTAGAGTCATTCGATGATAGAGGTGAATTCTCATCTTCATCTAAAGCAGAAGATGTTGGTTTAAATCGTTTCTACTAATGTACTGGTTATTGCGCTTGTTAAGAACAAGGGTATCCAAAAGAGAGAGAAGTCATAGTTCTATTGTCCAAATCCTATTAGTTGCTCATACAATCTACATACTTCATTTAAAGTGTTTTATTTGAGAAAACTTTGGTGGATTGCCACTTATTGTAGTGGTGGGTAACCCTAGTGGTGGGTCTCTAGGATTAGTGCTTTTTTTAATTGTTATCTGCTTTCAATATAATTGATGTGATAAGATATACTAATGAAAAATGGTTTGAATGTAATAACATTTTATGCCACAATATCGACAGTGAAATTCAAAGTTCAAAGGTCAATAACAAAATTTTCAAAATTTATACAACTTCCATTTCAATTTTCCTTCCACATCTTTGATTCATCAATTAAATTTAAAAGCATTTTTACTTTTTCCTATCACCATGGCTAATTATGTAAATTCATAAAATCTAGAACTTCCAACTTTTGAAGTGCGTGTACCTTCTTCGACAAAAACAAGTTCTATATGACACAGAATTGCACCTTCAATCAAGTATAATCAATCATAATCTATGTAATTCTTTGCTACGGAAAACTGCCCTATGCCTACTTTGTTGGGCTTCACCCAATCATGTCTTCATAATATTTTCTTTTGCTTTATTTTTTATTTTTTGTTTTATATATAATTACTTTAATATCGGTATTATCACACGAGGAATTTAGAGAATTATAAAATATACTTTTTTAACTGTATTAAATTAACGGTGTATCTATTTTTAGTAATTTTTTTTTATTAACTAGTATATGGGACACATGAAAAAAAAAATTTAAATACAAAAGAAAATATGATTTATATGTATAACTATTTTCTTATATATCATTATATTAATAGAGAGTGTTATGAAAAATAGGTATATTGAATATACTTATTTATTTATTTTTTTTCGGCTTCCCTCTCAGTAATATTATATATAATTTTTTTAATTAATAAAACTTATGTTGATGTACTTTTTCTTTTTTTTTTTCAGCATTTGAGCGCATCAAGACGCGTGACCTTATCGGAAAGAAAAAGAAGAAAACGCCCGTCTCTTATGGGGCTAATTAAGTGGACATCTACGTCTACCATTTGGAGCGTGGGGTCTGAGTCATCTAAGCATTTGGTCTCCCATATGCACGGGTTCTAGGGTTTTGTCGACATGCGCAGGACTCAAAACTGTGACATCCATTTTTTTAAGAGACCAGTTGAGTGATCGTACGATACAATCCGCAGGACATCGATTAATCTTTCATTTATTTTATTTTATTTTATTTTCTTTTTTCCCAGAAAGAATTGCATGTAAAACCTTTTCAATCCAGAAAAGTGAATCTGAAATTGATGCAAAACTCTCATGCATATGATACGGGATCTTATTGGTGTAAGTTATGGACTGGAGTTTGAAATTAAATTTCTATATAAATTATGATATAATTTTTTAAATTATAATTCTATATTGGAAATTATACAGAAATTTCTTATATAAAATTCTAGTTTAAGGAGTTATATCATAGTTTATATAAAGATTTTATTTTAAATCACCTTTAGATGACTTATCTTAATAATTTCTCATATGATATAAGATCTATCGTGTTAGTAAAATGGATCAAGATAATGCACCTTTAAAAGGTCTGTAACTAATTGATAATTTTGAAAGAATTAAGAGTTGAAAAGAAAAGAAAAGAAAAAGTTTACAACTTGTACTAAATGGTCACTCACTTCCACTTGTACTTTAATAGTTTAAAATATTGTTCTTTCAATAATCTCATAAATTAATTTCTATAAATCCAATTTAGATTTATTTTAATTTGATATTTTATTAAATCTAAAGTTTATAGAGGTTTTTAATTAATTTAGGATCAATATTATGAAAATATTTAAATAAAATTTGGACGAAACAAAAAAAGATAAAAAGTGATTGGCCAAACTTTAAAGTGGTCAATCAAGTCCTAACATGGTCAATTGCTTTGGATCGATAAGGCTTCCATTGGTTTGTTTTGGTACTTTAAAATCAAGATTTGCCTACAATAGCGTAGAGGGTTTTGATTGGCATCCCATAGGGTGGTATTGCCAATTTAGGGCTTGAGAAAAACAAGTATTTTACTTTTATATTCTCTCCATGGATTATGCTCTAGCCTTTATTCTAAGGTTTTTATATTAAAAGATAAATTCCAAAATCTAGAAAATTCTAGATTTCATACCTTCAATTAAATCATTATTCCTATCATGAATTTATTTTATTAAATGTCCACCTTAAGAATTTGGAAGTAGCTAATAGTGTTCACTTTTCTATTATTAAGGTATTGTTGCGCACTTGTATGGTCTGGGGAGGCTTACTTGTCTTATAGTTTAGGTGCTTTATCCGTTTTTGGTTTCATTGCTTGTTGCTTTGTCTGGTTCAATAATACCGCTTATCCTAGTGAATTCTACGGACCTACTAGGCCAGAAGCTTCTCAAGCCCAGGCATTTACTTTTCTAGTTAGAGACCAACGCCTTGGGGCTAACATAGGATCCGCTCAAGGACCTACCGGTTTAGGTAAATATCTAATGCGTTCCCCGACTGGAGAAGTGATTTTTGGGGGCGAAACTATGCGTTTTTGGGATCTGCGTGCTCCTTGGTTAGAACCTCTACGGGGTCCAAATGGATTGGACTTGAGTAGGCTGAAAAATTCGGAAATAGTTCCAAAGAAAAGCTTTAGGCATTTCATTTTTTTTTTGTTTTGAGCGGTCTCTAATCCCCCTTTTTTTTTGTCTCGTTTCGAATATATTTCGATTATTCATTCTTGATCGAGTTGTCGAGACAATTGAAACAAGGGTATTTCCTTGTTCCAAGATACTTTATCTTTGACTTGAATCATTGGATTTAGACATTACTTCGGTGACTTTTAATCATTTTAAAATGGCAGCCACATGCCCCTTTTTTTATGAATTATTTCTATCAAATAATTATACGAACGGGTGATTTGATTCCATACGATACACTTTTGATCAAAAGAGTTTCACAAATCCCAACAAATTTTCCTTTTTTTGATTTGAAACTTGTTCGAATTGGATCCTTTCAATGTAATCTAAATTAAATGAACCATAACTATGTAACCCTATTCCTAATAAATTGACTCCAAAATAGCATATCCAAATTATGCTTTTTTAAATATGGAACCATATGAATAATGGAGAAACTCCATGAAAGAAAAATTAATGATTCATATAAATTACTTAATGGGAAATGTCCCGAATAAATCCAACGAGTGACTAATAATCCTGTTATAGAGAAAAAGGTAGCTATTACACCTTTTTTTGACGAATCATATAGTCCTAGGAAGTCCTTTCATTATTATTCATTGTTAATAAAGTTAATAACCGAAAATTCTTTTTTTTGGGCACTTCTTTTCCCCATAGAGATATTGAATAGAAGGAGCTACTTTTTTAACCATTGTAATTTTGGAAATTGAAATTTCCTTCAAAAGTAAGTAAATAGATTCGAAACATATAAAATGCAGTAAATCCATTTATTCAATTGACCCAACTCTGAATTAGAATTAATTGCATTTTCTTTCTTACTAAGAATTCAATTCAAATAAGATTTTGAACCGATCTGGTAAGAATGAAATATTTTCAGAATTCTCTATTGATGCGACATGCTGTTTTTTCCATTCAATCCTTTCAGGATACAAAGAATTTGCTTTTTCACACTTCTTACTATTAGATAGTGCCCATAGATCTCATGATAGGTACCCAAAGATTCATAGTGAACCTCGATGGGGACTTCCCTTAAAGCAATAAGGCGTTGATCGAGTCGCCACCGGAGCCACAAAGGACTATCTAAATTGATTCTTTTCTGTCGATAAGCCCCAATTGCATCGTAGGAATTGAGCAGCGGTGTAGCATCAGATCCCAAAGATAGTAAGTCTTTTCTTTCTTATTCTTATGAAGAATGAAGAAAAGTCTTTTTCAAAGATTCTATATAAATTTCTCTATGAAAGTGAGATAGTTACCTTTCAGAAAATTCTAACGATAGCGGAAATGCCTATGCTTTTTCTGAAGGTGGGAGAAAAGATAAAACTAAAAAAAACGGATTAGTAATCAAAATTTAAGTTTGAAACTCATGGAATTGATTTCTTTTCGTTAACCCGAGAAAAAACTTCTTTTTTTTCTTATAAAAATTATTACAAGGCTCAACTGATTCAACAATTAGATCATTGGAGTTATCGTATTATTAGTCTAGGATTTATCTTTTTAACCATAGGTATTCTTTCAGGAGCAGTATGGGCTAATGAGGCATGGGGATCATATTGGAATTTGGACCCAAAGGAAACTTGGGCATTTATTACTTGGACTATATTTACGATTTATTTACATACTCGAACAAATAAAAATTGGGAAAGTGTAAATTGCGCAATTGTGGCTTCTCTGGGCTTTCTTATAATTTGGATATGCTATTTTTGAGTCAATTTATTAGGAATAGGGTTACATAATATACGTAGCAATACCCGATTTAAAATTGAAAATATTGTCTATATATCAAACTTCTCTTTCTCAAAGTACTGGTCATCATCTCATCAAGCAAAAATGATACAATGAAACGCGTCCCAACATTATAGTTGATATATATATATATATGTACATATATATATCAGATCTCTCTTTCTCATGCAAAAAAAAGCGCCACGATACCTTGTTAAAAAAATAATAGTGACATAAAACTGTAGTTATATTGCCTGTTTTTAACCTTTATATATGTGAGAGCTGTGTATTATCCCACTTGTATTAGTCGATGTGAATATTGCTATGAGTTTTGAATTTCTGAAGGAATATTTATGTGAAGATAAAAAGCAGATGGTCCTTCTCATGTTTTCTTGAGTTGAATTGCAACCATATGCTTCGACCCGCATTAAATGCTGGGCTATTTGTCGAAGATAAAAGTACATCGAAGTCATATGAAGTTTTACCATGAGCAGAATGTATCAATTGGACAAATATAGGTTCGATCAAGATTTTTTTTTTCCGGAGTACCAAAAGCAAGCATGACATCATTATGAACATAGAGTTCAAAAGTATGGAACCCCAAAAAGAGGCTAGCCCAACTTAAATGGGATATGATAGCTTCTTTGTGGCCTAACATTCTTGCCAATACATTATCCTCATTCTGTTCCGGATTGTAATCTCTAATGAAAAATATGAAGTATATGTTGTCTCTCAAATTTGATGAAGACATTTATGTTACTACATATAGATTGATGCTAGGAATTGATTGGACAAATGCGTACAGATAATAAAAAGGGACTTAACCAGTTTAACCTCCATCAGCTCATATATTCTAATTAAGTTGATGGATTTTTTATTTTTTATTTTTTTTTCTTCCCAATAAATCCATAAAATTCCCTAGGAAACATTTGAGATATAAGTGAATCTCAAGAAATCACCTGCTAGAAGGTGTCGAGATCTTTAGTAATTTAAGTCCTGATAAAATTTGGGGTTACCTTTTAATAAGAGTGAGGCTATCCATCCTAATAAACAAATAAATAAATAAAGAAGAGAAAAGAAAATTATGATATATGATATTAGAGCTCGAGTTGCTAAGTGATTCAAAATATATCTTAGAGGAACTTCTATTTGTTATAAGTCGATTTAGAGGGCTTGACACCATCACATGAAAGGTTGGTTGATGCTAATAACAATTACGACTCTGGTAGAAACTAGTGCGCATATTTCAATTCAGACGTATAATTACCGGAGTTATAAATGGGGTTTGTCGTCTTTTATTACATCACAAGGGTAGCAATAATTTTAGGTCAACAAGGTTGGTTGATTATTTAGGATTGAAAAGAAGAACATACTTATAAATTTTCTAAGAGAAACAATTATTAAGGTTTAGATGTTATCTTCATTCATGATAAGTATCAGAATTATAGAATTATTGTATGATGTTGTAACGTGTATGTGGGCCATATATTTTTAGGGCATCAATAATGGTTAGAATGAATAGGACCTAGATATTTGATATGTTGATTGACGTGATTCCTGCATGTTTTGCTGGCAGGACAAACGCATGGTAGTTCTATATCAATATTGGGACATCTTGTTTCTGTGGTTGCGGAAGTAAAAGATATACATATATATGTATTTGGAGGTTCGACAATGGTGATAGCCTGAAACGAGATGAACAGCCAAAGTGACCAACAAATAAAGGCAAGTCGACCGGCCAGTGTGAGGGAGAATGATTCAAGACGATAATTTGTAGTTTGGGAAATAACATATCTGATTTTCTTATTGTTATATTATTATATATATTTTAGTACTTTTAGTTATTATAGTTTTGTTATCTCATATTTTCATTATCATTAGCATATTCTTAGATTTAGATTATATTATTCCCAGTAGCTCACAGGATTCCAACGGGATTTACTGTGTCTTTAATAACATATTTAGGATTTTTTTTTCTATGAAAAAGGTGCTCACAATTAGGGCTATCAATTTAAGATCCAATTGATAAATCTGACTATGATAAACTGGTTAAACATGTGAATGTTATGCTGGGATTGAATTTAGACATGAATTTTAATGTATCATTCACGTGTTTAACCAGCTTATTATTCGTGTTGATTTTTATAATTAGATTTGTGTGTAATATATATATATATATATATCCATATGTATATTTATATATTTGTTATATGTAAATGTTATGTATAAAAACTATAATGTTATGTATATGCGTTGTATATATATATATATTAGTATGTATATTTATATTTATATATTATTATATGTAAATGTTATGTATAAAAACTATAATGTTATGTATATGCGTTATATATATATTAGTGGACAAAGCACTTGCACTACAAGTATAAAAATAAATACATGTAAAATTATTAATAAAAATGATAAAAATATACTAGATCATTAAGATAGGTGTATTTAAAGTATAAAATAGCTGTGAAATTAAAATTTAAATGTTTGTTCTAATTATTTATAACATTTTTATGTTATGAAATTTGATAAAAGCATTAAAAAACTTTTATAGTTATTTTTTTTTAATTTATATTTTGAAAATGTTATTGCATAAGTATTTATTGGTACAATGTTCATTAAATATTAAGATTAAAATTATTTTTTAAAAAATTTCAAAATGTTTATTGATACAATTGTTTTTTTTTTTTAATTTTAAAATATAGATGTTTCTTTAGGATTTGGCTTTCTCCATTTTTAGTGATGAAGTTTGGAATATAAATACAAAATAAGGGTGGTTATAAGAAGTTATTTGAGAGTATGTGTACGTATGAATTCACATGTGAATTCTTTTTTTTTTTATATATATATATATCTATATTGTTAAAGCCAAAGAAACTCTTTTAGTGTCTTTAAGTTTTATTTTTCTGATTTTTTTTTATCAATCTACACACACACGCACTCTCCCTCTCGTACACACTTTCTCCCTCATAATTTCTTATAACCAACTTTATTGTTATGCTCATCCTTATGCAAACTATCACGAAGTGTTTGTATATTTCAAACGTCATCACTTATAATGAGGAAAGCAAAATCCTATAAAAACAACTATATTTTATTATTTATATTTAATTACCTTAATATCTTATGAAGATTGTATTAATAAACAGTTATGCAATAAAATTTTCAAAATTTAATTTAGGAAAAAACATTATAAATTTTTTTAATGTTTTTTTATCAAATTTTATAACTTAAAAATGTTATAAACAATTAGAATAATTATTTGGTTTTTAATTTCACAACTATTTTGTACTTTTTTAGACACTTATCTTAATGATTTAACATATTCCCAACATCTTTATTAATAATTTTATATACATTTATTTTTACACCTATAACATAAGTGTGTCGTTTGCTAGTTCGTTGCATAATAGGGGAAATAAATACTAAAGATACCAAATGATGTCTTATATATCTATATATATACTTATAATAAATAAGTAGAATGTATTTTTATATATGTGATATATAAAATTCATATATAAAATTCATATGTTATATATAATGCTATATATATGTGTGTGTTATATAGGGATGTAATCAAGTGAATCATTCCATGGTACCCGCCTCGCCAATCTTGATTACTTACAAGGTTTTTTTATAAGATTTTGGGATATCATTCGAAATCCTATAAAGTTTAGGGTTGGATTTTGAGATTAAAAAAAAAAACTAGACGAAAACCTGATTTGATAAAAAATAATATATTAATAATAATATTTGTTCTTAGTTTACATAATGCACACACTCTACACTAGTTTTATGCAGTACAATGTATTTAATTTTTAAATTTTATTTATATATAACTTAATAAGCATAATTTTAACCATATCTAACTATTTTCTATTGTACTTTTTTCTTATCTTGTATCCACTCTATAAAAACCTAACCTACCTTATAGGGTTTATGACATTATAGGGTTAGGTTTTTATAATAGGATTTAAAATCCTATAGGGTTTTTTATAAGATTTTAGGAAACGCTAAACCTTTTAGGAGTGGGTTAGAGTTTTATAAAACTTATCTTAAATCTGCCACGATTACATCTCTAGTGTTATATATAAATCAAATAAAAAGATTATATATTATCCATTATGTTATATAGATGTTTTACATATAACAAAATATGTAGGACGAGTGAGTACATGATGGGTAAGGCATCCATACCCTCCTCTATAAGATATAGGTTCCCAAATTTTGTAACTAAAACCTACCCTATAACATCTTAAAACCACCCTATACCCTATCAAACTTACAAGGTATAAGGTGCCTTATAGAACATATAAGTTTTACCTTTCTTCTTATAAATTTCAAGTTTTGTGATCTTACTACTTAGTAAATAGGAAAGAACAAGGCAAAAGAATAGGTAATCTAAAGTTAGAGAGAAAAATGGGAAAAAATAAAGAAAAGAAAGAGAGGCTATATCAGGTTTAGCATTTAGGGTTATTAACTTAAGGATTAAAACTCTTTTTTTTTTTTCATTTTTACCAAAACATTTACTGCAAAAAAAATTTGTAATATTGTTATTTATTATTCATTTATTAATATTATGTAGTAATATTTTATAGGATAAATACTAGATACTTGGAACTTATACTATATATGCCTTGGTGTACAAGTTTTAGGATGAGTATAGGATAGGAAATCGTACCTCATCTTGTTGGAGCAGGTTTTGAAAAAATTATACTTAAAACCAACCCGATTGAGTAGAGTATGGGAAAATTACACAAGAGGGAATTAATATTTGAGGTTCAGTTTAAATAGGAGATTGGACTTTTAAGTTGTTAAACTAAAAGATTAATGTTATTTTAATTGGTTTAAATAAGGGATTTCATCGCTTGTCCACAATAACATCCTTAGTATGAGTTGACGTGACTATTATCTAACACATGGTGCTAATGTGGATATTTCTTACCAAATCAAAAAGAAAAAAGGTGAAAAATGTTAATAAAATTAAACAAAAAAATAAAAATGCAAAAAAAAAGAAAAATAAAAAAGAAACACCATAAAAAGTAAATAAATTGGGTGTGGAGCTAAAAAAAATTAAATGTAAAATAAAGAAAAAGAAAAATAAAAAAAAATCTTAAGAATGAAAAAAAAGAAATAAATATATATAGAAAAATTAAAATAATTATATTTTGGCCACTTCTAAGCTAGGGGTTAGTCAAAATGGCCTTAAATAACTTGATGGGTCACAACCCACAACTTTAAGTGGGTTGTTGACCAACCACCTTGAAAAAAAAAAAAAGTAATAAGGGAGGAAAACCAAATCTAATCACACGACTCAATTGGGTTTTCAATTGTTTTTCCCTTTTTTTTGGTGCTTTTGAGGTGGTGAGTGGCCATAACCACCTATGGGGGTTTGCATGACCCCTAAACAACCCTAAGTAGTCGGCTTAGGTATAGCTAAATAAAGTAAATAAACAAAATGTAGAAAAGATATATATATATCTACTTGGATTAGTCCTATGTGCATGTAATTCCATTCTTTTCCATAATTTTGGATGGAATTATGGGGTAAGAGTTCAATTGTTGTCAATCCATCAGAGACTGGTATGTCTCTTTCTTCTGTGGATATGACATAATCATTTTTGCCAAAGATTTTCCATTTGGCCATTTGGTAGATTTCATCATAAGATTTCTTTGAAATCTTCCAGTTATCTATTGCTTCATTACATTTTGTTTATTTACTTTATTTACTCTTTTACTTTTTATTTGGTATAAAATAAAAGATATATATATATATATATATATCTTTTCTACATTTTGTTTATTTACTTTATTTACTCTTTTACTTTTTATTTGGTATAAAATATCCATGTTAGCGCCATATCAGCATATATTAGTGACACATCAATACCATATGTCTATTAACAGTCACATTAGGTCAAATTAACAATGTTATAATGGTCAATTGATTGAATCCCTTATTAGAACCAATTAGCATAATGTTGATTCCTTTTTTTATTCACTTGAAAGTTTAATTCCTTATTTGAACTTAACCATTAACGTTGATCCTCTCTAATTGTGAGGTAAACATGAATCATGTGTTGAGAGGAATTTGTTGATCTTTCCGCATTGATTGCATGTAAGCTATCTAACTTAGAATCCATTAAGTGTACTTTATAAAATTATGAAAAACTATCTTAAGGCTTATGATCTTATAATTGATGAAATAAAACTATAGAAAATTAAGAATCTTCTCATGATTATTAAGGGATTTATGAACTAATGAGAGTTTAGAAATTTAAGATAAAGTTTGTAAATTATGCATATTTATGTAAAGTATGAATCAGAGATATGTAATTAGTTTGAAATGATGTTAAAATTTGAGAATTTTGAATTTCAATTGATTGAGAAAGGATCTTAGGGTTGAAAACTCAATTTAGGATAATTGAGGTTAAGTTTCTAAGATAGAAAATTGGAAAAGTTATGACATAGGTGAATATGGCTAACAAGTTGAAGAGTAAGCTAGCTACAAGAGAGATTTAGCTAACCTATTTTGATAAGCTATCAACCAAATCAAGGGGAAAAGGAAAAATAGCTAACTCAATTAGGTTGTAATCAATTGAACTGGACTTTAGGACTTTCAAATAAGCTAGATTTGAGATAAATTGGTAATTTAAGAATAAGAATGTAATCTTTATTTAGGAAATGTAGTTGATAGATTATTATTATGTAATTATAAGAGTTATATCAAAATCAAGATTGTTTCAAATTTAGGGAGTTTCCTCCTAAGTACATGAGTTACTATTATTTGATGGAAATTTTATTAGTTCAATTAATGAAATTGGTGAATATTTGACTAATAAATAATTGATGAGTGTTGCATGTGTTTGATGCAAGGCTAGAGTACGAACAGGCAGGTTAGGTGCTTATCTCTATTGAGGGTTGAGCATTTGATACTATGTGGGTAAGTAATTTAAACGCTAAGGCCATTATGTGAATAAGTAGGTTGCCAATAAGGTGGAACTATGGCTAATATGAGTAGGGACATCTAAAAAGAAACTAAAAGCAAGTTACACTAGTGGTATGAGATACTACTATAAATAGTTATGGTGGACAAAACTATTGATGGTTGATAAGATAGTTAATCCAAGATGAGACGACTAAACTCTTGGACCCTTGAGATCTATGGATCCATTGTTAAGGCCAAATTGTATAGCCCGGCCTACATTAATCCTAAAAAATCCTCATGTGTACTCTCAAATATTGTCACCCCTCTTTCTTTGCAAGTATGAACCTTGATTCTTTATCTAAGTCTCTCTCTCTCTCTCTCTATACAATGTTACAGAAATGTAATCTTTTGCATTCTAATAGTTTGTATTTTTTTTTTTTTTTTTTTGTGTAAGGTGAAGAAGGTAAAAGAGGCACCTATTCAAGTTAAGTGCAACTCTAAGGTTCACACAAGTATTTTCGAGGTGAAAGATACTTCCCCTCATCTTTATTGATCCCTTTTTATTCATGTTTTTAAATCCTTTTTCCTGCTTATAGTTTGTAACATCTAACTAATAATTGTTTTTGTTAGTAAAAATATAACTGCAAATGTGAATACAAACTACTTTGTCACAAAATCTCTAAGTCATATTGGTTGTTTATGTTGTTTTCATAGGTCGTATGTAACATCCTCACATATGACTCTTGGGACATGCTCTACAATTTCAAACTCAGGGGATCTCATGATTTACATTTTTAAAAGGACCCTAGAGAGCTATGGATACTATAAGAAAATTAGGTTTTAGAAATAGAAATTTTGTATTAGAGATACAAATTCTATAATAGAAAATATTTATCTTTGAAAATATTAATTTATGACATATTTGTGAAGAATTTGTGGCTACATGAAAAAGAGATGTTTTTAGGATTTTATTTGTTTTTACAATGAAATCAGAGATGAATTACCAATGGATTTGATAGAGATTTAATCCTATTGTAATTTTGTCTTTGGTTTTATTAAAGAAAACAAAAAAATTTTGGTGCAATATTTATTTTTGGTTTTTGTTGCAAATCCATATCTAAATGTCAAAAATATAAACTTACCTTTTAGAGATGGAAAATTTCTATCTTTAACACTATAGTTATAAATGTTCAAATTTTGATGCTATACTTATATTTTAAAATACCATTGCAAATCTGTTTCTAAATTTATTTTTAGAATAATCTTGACTTTTAGGAATAGATTAATTATGGCTCTAAAATACAATATATATATATATATATATAATAAATGATAAAATATTGCATATTATATATTATAGTTTTGTATCTTATATATAAATACTATATATTGTTTGATATATTTATATCATCTAATAATTTATAAAGTATTAAATAATTAAGCATATATATTGTGGTTTTATTATATATAAATTGATATAATAATATATAATTTAAATAATAAAATAAATAATAAGATAAAATGTCACTACAGCAAAATTAGTCTTAGATGTCGTTTAATAAATATTACTAAACATGAAATAAATGTCGCAAAAAATATTTAGCCACGTTTAATAATTGTGGCTAATAAACGTCACGAAAGATTTGTTGTGGATTAGATCCATAATGTTAATAAAATAAACATCGCTAAAAAGTAAAAAATATGGTCAAATATCTTATATTGTGCGATGCTTAAACGTAATTAAAAATAATTTATACATGACGCTTAAATGTAGTAAAATCACAATTAAATAAATCAATTGACATAAAAAATTCGGTAAATGAGTAACATTTGTGATGTTTAAACATAGTAAAAGAGTAGCATTTGCAATGTTTAAACATAGTAAAAGAGTAACATTTGTGATGTTTACAAATAACTAAAAATAATTTATACACGGCATTTAAACATAATAAAACTACAATTATATAAATTAAATGAGATTATAAGAATGGTAAAAAGTAGCATTTGCGATGTTTAAACATTTAGTAAGTTAAACTATTTGCGATGTTTAAACGTTGTTTAGGTTAACCTACTAGCAATGTTTAAATATTTCCAATCGAGGATAATCTATCCTACCTGGAGGTAAAAAAGAAAAGAAAAAGGCAATAATTGGCATCAACCAAAATCATGGCTATTAAATCCAAGTAAACAGAAGCATCAAACCATGCACTAAACAACCTTCAATAGAATGAAATTTGCTACATCCAATCAATCAAACACATCGCAAAACACACTATCTTATGAATTTTAATGAGAACTAGCAAAAAAAAGATACGTGTCAATAACAAGTAGTTAGAGTATTTGTTGTAACTCCCTTCCGAGGAACAAAATCTCCTAAAGAAGGATTTGACAAGATTGTAGTCAATATTTCCGTCTCTTGGGCAGCTTGAGAGCTTATGCCATTGGTACTTGAATTGGTTGGAAGGTTATTCATCGGTGCTTTAGCTTTGGCAAACTTATTGTGACTTCTTTTCGTTTCTTTGGCCTTTATAAAGCTATCATAATCCCAAGATTGAACATAAGTATAAGTATTTTGCTAGGAAAGTGAAGGCGTGCTATTCGGTAGCTCCATCTCTGTTTTTGTAGGCTTAACCATAACTCCATTTGCTAAAAGATCATTTTGGAATACCCCTAATGAAAATTTGTTGTAAGTATTTATTTTGTTACATTTTTTGTTGAAATGATGATGATAATGACCTGTACAATGACAAGAAATATAACTTCTTTCTTCTATGCTCTTTCCATATTTGTTTCCTCTACTTAATAATCAAAGAAATAATTATATTTTTCTTTTTTTAAAGAATGATATTCTCATAGACAAAGTATAAATAAGAATAAGACAAAAATGAGACAATACCTAAGCTATGAGAGCGATCGATTGATATTCCCAGCTTCCTTTAGTTGTTCTCCCCCTACACCTATTAATTTCTATCTCTCTGACCCAACTAGATCCATAAGATTGGTTCTACTTGTTTTCAAGTTGCTTATGCCATCTGCCGTGCTCTAATAAAGAAGAAGTCAGCCTATAACCCAACATATAGGAGCTTATATCTATATGTGTATGTTGGCTATTGTACTTAATGCATTGATCATGTGTTGCATACTTTTTCTTGTATTAACAAAAGGGAATAACATAATTGAATAAGTATCTCCACACACATGTGCAGTGTATAAGTGATATGAAGTTTTAAGCATTCAACTCAATGAAGTGTTGCAAAGCTAATATCCTTTTTCTTATATTTTCCAATTAGACCAATAACATAAGATTAGTTAATCATGTTAAATTGATTGTGTAATCTTATTTAAATTATTATTCTATTTGAAATGCATTAACCAAGGAAAATTAATGCTTTAAAAAAAAATAACAAATCAAAGAGGTTTTCTTCTCTTGATAGTAGCCGACTATTAAGAAAACATGTAGTGGAATCTGCAACTAACTTATTATAAACAACCGACTTACTATTTTTCTATTGATATTACCTTTTATGGATAGTCTTAATAATTGCTCCATCTATGTTGATTTATCTAAAGGTTGAGATAGTAGCCAAACATACATTCTAGCCTCCATCAACTAGTACTCATCCCCATTATGGTCATTGGTTTTCAACTAGCAGGATACATATTAACCATTTACATTTACAATGACAAAATATGTAGTGAACCTTGATGGCCTAGAAGTTTTGGAAGCAATTAACTTGCAAATAGAAAAAAATATTATCAGATCTTACTTTACTTAGAATTAATAGAAAAAGGCACCTTTTACTCCGTTTAGCTTCAAAAGAAATTAAGTTCAAACAGCAACAACTTCCAAAAGCAATTATTAATCTTATTACTTCAGATATTCCTTTAATGACAGGTTAAAGACATATGAGATAAGAGGATCAATATAAGTTGCTTCACTAGAGAACGAAGCTACAATTAAAGAATCCATCAATCAACTCAATGGTTAACCAAGTATAGACTTATATAAAATGAAAAGCAAAAGTAATGTAGTTGAGTAGGAAATCACTTACATTAGAATTGGCGGCTCAAATCAACGAAGCTCGTAGCCGCAACAATTTGGCAATTCAATCCTTGTCTTTATCTTGCTCTTCTTAGTACAGATTATGGATGGATTATAATACAAATAGGTGCAGCCATAGATTTTTGGTCTTCTTTTAAGCCTATCAATTATGTGTACCGGCTTAGAAACAGGTCCATCCCCCTAGTTAGATTAAATACCTCTCTCATGGTGTTTAAGTCTTATTTAATGTTGTAAGGATTATGTTGGATTCAACCTTAAGAATAAAATGTCAGTTGAATGTGTCATAATTTTTACTTCATAGTTAGCTTAATGCGTGGGGTTAGAATATCATACCTTAATAGCTTCCTATAAAGCAACTCCTCCAACAAAAGCAGCAACAACATGAAGCTCCACAGCTCCAAACCAGCACATGTTATTGATAAGATCCTCAGTTAAGGTTTGGCAATTGTAACCTAAATCAATAATCGGCATACTACTATAGTCTTTAATTCAGAAATATCTTCATCCATTACACTAGAATGCATAGCACATAGTTGTTCAAATACTAAGTTATGAGTACAAGTAGCTTCAGTAAATAAGAGACTGCTACAAAATATCAACATTTACACATCAAATTCTCCAAGAAAACTATTGTAGTTAGCAACAAAACGGTCTACAGCTCACAACAGCACATAGAAACCTACAGCAACATTGGAAAACATAAATAAGCATAGTTTAAATCGAGCTAGAAGTTACAAACAAAAATTGATATTTCATTTAATTATTAGTTTGCATAAAATTTCAATAGAAATTGGCTCTATGTAGAGCCAAAAGAAGCTTCGAAGCAAGCCTATGGAGTTTAGGTTAATTCCCTTAACCCTTGTACCAGCTTATGTAAGAAAAAGCCCTAAAAGAGAATTGAGAGAATTTTTATTTTCAATAGACCAAGTGCCTAAATCAACTAGAAATATGTGATCATAGAGCAAGGTAGCTCTTGTGTCATTCAAATGTAGCAAATTTTATTTAGATCACTCAAAGGTATTTCCTACAACATAGTTAGCTTCTCAAAACTAAACCAGAACTATGTTGAATCATTACACAATTCTCAAAAAAATATGCAATTAAATTTCTAGTCCAAGGATACTTAAATCCAATATTCACTAGAAGACAACAATTAAGTAGCGTGAACCTAAGAAGTTCATAAGCAACTTGTAATATTGCTTTTTAGAGTTACATTTTCTCCATCCAATGCCTATCAAATTTGTGTGGCGTGACATTGTTGTGGCCTTCACCACCAGTGCTGTCATCAAGTAATAACCATACACCACAACATAATTAATGCAGATGTAACCAACATTACTAATTATAATGGTTGTTATCCAGCCAATATTGCTCCCACAGTTTTTCCTTTTTAAGGATCATGAGACACCCAACAGAAATTCATAGAAGTTCTTACACTATAAAATCACAAGGAAGCTTGATTAATTATATTAGTTAAGCAAAAGATCTTGCCATTAATCCAAACCATGTAACACATGACATTCTAATCTTGCAATAGAACTTCATAAGATTATTATAGGGATTGTTAACCGCTTGGTATCTTGTATGAAATTTTCCAATTGATTGATGTTCATGAAAGCCAAAAAGGAGAAAAAGCAAAGAAAAACCTTTAAGGGACTAAAATCTAAAAGCATGACCTTACAATTTATCTTACCACTCCATTAATTGAATTCAAAGGAAATTCCATAGCCTAAGTAGATTCAAAAGAGATAAATCCAAAGCCTCGAGATCTTCTAGAGTTCCTGTCATAAGCAACCTTTGCACGTAACATTCTTTCCTAGTTTGCAAATGCATCTCTGGGGCCCTATGAAGTGAGGCCCCTGCTAGTTTCCTTTCACCTCCTTTCGGCACTTCAGGGAACTTAACTTTAACTATTCCGCCTTAAACTTGCTGATACCCATGATCCACGCAAAAGGAGATATAAAATGAGCGTGAATAAATACCGGCAAGTGTACCGGATCGGATCAAGTAATATAGTGAGATAAGAGTGTCGAACCAGGAAGATTGATTAAGTAATGGACCTATATCAATTTCTACTATTATTTAGGCAATGATATTTGATGAGAATTGAATGAATTATACTAAATGCTCAAAAAGAGAATTGTGTTTGAAAAATGATGAATTGATGGTGGGAAATAGAATCCACACTAATTCTACTAATCATATTGCATTCATGTTATAATAACTCATAGTTATATGGATTTTCACAAGAAATTAACAAAACCTTAATCCTTTATCAAGTTTTAAAGTAACATTACCCCAATTTAATTTAATAGCTCCCGCTAATTCAAATCAAATGAGGATTCTAATTCACAATCATAAATTTCCCAATTATATGATTGCCTAATATCTTTAAAATAATTTCTCCTAATCCCATAGTGAAAAATTTAATAAAAATATTGCATAAAACACGTAGGTCAATTTCTAATAAAATTCAATAACGCTGCTTCCGCATGAATTATTAAATCTTACTTAGGAATTCCTGATAAAACCTAAATTTCTCTTTCGAGTCATTTACATTTCTATGCATTGATTTCAATTACAAAATACAATTCATAGCAGGACTTCTTATATGAAAATTCCGCATATCTATATGTCCTATAACATGAATACAATGATCATTTTAGTTTGAATTGTGGCTTCATCATGTTTCCCACAAGGATGATTTAGAACATTATAGTATGAATTGCATAAAAACAATTGAAATAAATAGGTGCAATGGAATTCATATTGAACAACAAGAATAAACTAATAAATGGCATAAAAGAAAATAAAGTAAATGAAACAATAGCTATAATCTTCAAGAACTTAAATCTTCAAAAATGATTCCTCGAATTCTTCAATTGAAAGCAAACTTCAGCAAAATAACTTTCTTTCTTCAAACTAAAATTTGGAATAACATGAAATGTAAAGGAATTAAAGAAAATATAAAATCCTAAAGTTCGTAAGGAAATTCTAATGATTTCAAAGAAAGACAAAGGATGCTAAACAAAGAATCAAAACAAAAGGATTCTAAAGCAAAAGGGGATGCTTCCAAGGTTTACACAAGGGGCCTATTTATAGATCCAAAGAGGAGGAGGATAAGGTTGATCTGATGAGGAGTTGAGTAAGCAAATTAATTAAGATACGATTTTGGAGAGATTTTCGCAATGGATATCCGGGGAGTAATGAAGGTTGGCTTAAGGCCGGCGGCCTTGAATGTAGGCTGGCTTTAAGGCCGACGGCTTTAATGCTTTTTGAGGCCAGTTTAATATAGGTCGGCGGCCTTCCATGCAATCCTCCGCTCGCTTCTTCAATTTTGTGAAAAACTCCTCCAATTAACTTGTAATTTACTTTTGGGTCCTCAAAACCTGAATTTTCACAATAACACCATTAAATATCATTTCTTTATATTTTCTTATAATATTGAAATAAATTTAATATAAGTCCAAAAGAAAATATAAGTATAATGTGATCTTATCAACCCACAAGCCATAAAAACTATTAATGTTATAGCTAGCAATTACTAACTCTAGTCTTAAAGTATATTAAGTTTAGAATCTGTTGAATCATATGTTGAAATGTTAAATCCATCATAGTGTTGTACATAGATTTAGATCTAGAAATCATTTCCAATTAATAAGTCTGTTCAAAACTAACTTTTAATAAACTTCAAATTTTAATGAAGCTAAAGAAATGGGGTAGATTAGGAATTTGCAATACAAAAGAATGGTTTACTACAATTGGTTTCTAAATAAAAAACTCATGGGCCTATGACTAGTTTACTTGAACAAAAAAAGTGCGAGGGACCTAGAAACTCAGTCTTGTAGAACCTTTTAGATCATCCCTTTCTTGGATAATGTGCATACTCTTTCTACTACTAACTGACCTAAGTGCCAATGTTGAAAAGAGTGGCTTTAGAGGAGGTGAAAGTGGATCTTACATATAGCCATTGTATGCATGCAAAATTAGATATGGGGAAATTAGCGAAGGTTAGGGTTCTCCAAGGCTATAGCAACTCTTTCTTTGTCATTCAACTACTTGTTAACTACAAGAGATAGAAAATTCAGCGCTTCTAAATTAGCATTGTTGACAATATAATAGAAAGAGAACAAAATAACGTACATAAGTGATTTAGCTATAAAAGCTATATGAAATTCATGTTTCATAAATATAAAAAGTGACCCAATTTATGCTCTATAAAACTTTCAAGAGTCCACTTACAGAGATGTAAATTGAATAGTTCCTAGTTTGATTGTACCTCGTATTTGGATAACATTCCTACTATTAAAAGCCTTTTTGCCTGTTCGCAAATGGTAAATGACTCATTAGGCTAAATGATACATTTGCTAAATCCAAGTATCAATGGAGTTCTAACCTTTCTTGACACACCATACTAATTCTCTTATTGTAGCCAATATGGAATGGAAATGCTTAGAGACAAGTCACTACATGAAAAGTTACATGTTTACATTTTAACAACTAAAAAACCTGACCATTTGGTTGGTGTAGGAATTACAACCAAAAGACTTATAAAGTGAACAAAGAGGATGCCCCTAATGAACAAAAGATCAAAGTATTGACAACAAACCATTTATTATTAGTAGCACAATTCATAATTACCATTAAAAACATGGCTAGTTTGTCATATTCTTTTATTTCTTTCCAAGAGGAAATTCACATTTTATATTTGGTATGAAAATAACAGCTTTTCTTGTGGAGTCAACTCCTCCCTAACCATCATTAAGCATAGGATCCAATCGACAAAGCATTATTGCAACACCTTGGACCGTAAAGAAGAAAAAGCAATGTTGTCACTAGAAATTATAAGATAAGAATGTGACACCAAGTATCAATTGTAAGACATATTTTTGAAAAATAAGTAGAAAGCTATTAAAATTGTTATAGGTGGAGTTCCTCAAAGAGTGTTGCCATTTCAAATTCAGCCCCTTAAATATCAACTAATTAATATGCTTGTGAACTTGGGAAATGATTGGCCTAGAAGTGATTTTAAAAATACTCTAATGGGAAATTTTTCTTAACCATGCTAGTTGGCATGTCATGGTAAAGCAAGTTTTAGATTGCAAATATCCTTTTATTTCATCAACCTAAGCATTCCCATATATTGGTCTAAGTGCACATCATGTCTGTGGCAACCCATAACACTTATCTTGGAAAAAAAATTTATGTTAAAAAAATTCCCATTGAAGATCCTAACAAAAAAAAAAAAAGAAAAAGAAAATTCCCATAAAAGCTTTTTGCTCCGAGTAAGTAAAGTGTTTGTGCACATATGATGCCATACATAGAATAATTGTTACCACTAGTATGAAATGAATAGAATGCTAGATCGCAATATTCTTATAATACTTTCAAGAGTGCATCTACGACCAAAATTATGTTTCCCCACATAGTTTGCCTTCACAAAATCATTGTTGTACACTAATAAAGTTAGTAAGTTGCAGTCAGGATAATTAAGAATGCAGTCAGTGGATATAATTTTAACAAACTTTGTTGTAGGATATCTTGCAACCAGCTCTTCCAAGCATTGCATAAGAACCCTACATTAGGAATCCTATCAAATGAAAAAAAAAAAATGGATGAGAGAAGATCAATGTAATGGTTTATCATTGTTGATTTCTACATATTTGTGCTTACTAAATGAAACAAAAAAAAATACATATGTTTAACAAGATCTAATACCCATCCTTGAAGAGGATCACCACAACCTATACATTAGGGGGAGCCTATGAGACTTCTCATACAAAATCAATTCTTAAGATTGGCATGACTAATCTATACTTAATAACTTTAGCAGCTTCCCTCATCTCAGCTAGCCTCTTTTTTCCTATCAATAAAAAAGAAAGAGGCATGATTCTGAAACCACAACTTTATAAGAAAAAACATGGAATTCGGAACAAAACAACACTTGCATAAACAGGTAAATACAATGTCTTTAAACTACTAAGTTATGACATGAAAGTCTAGAAACCATAATCAATTCCCAACATATTTCATCCTTGATAGGTAGTCTACATTTTGTAGTCTAAACCAAAGAAAAGCAAATTTGTAAAATTTTTAGTTACTTTTATGATAATTCTGCTCACTTTTACTATTGTTTAGGAGGTAGTGATCATGCCATAGTAATGAGAAAAGTTATTGGAATGTGTTAAAATCCAACCACCCTATCTTTGTGGCTTTGAGGCCACAAAAGCTTATAAATTTCCATAAAAAGCCCTATCTCTAGAACTAAACCAAAAACAAATAACAATCACATAATTTCTAGAGCTATATCACCATTCACACTTAAAAGCTAACAATTCCTAACACGACACCTAAATGACTCAACCCTAGAGATAATGCAAATCATGAAACATGACACATCTAAGTACAACTTGGATCAATAACATTGACAAAATTCTCACACGAATTAATTAATATATACACTTTAATTAATATAGATATATTGCCAACCACTTTGATGTGTTATGACTTATGGATTAATTATAATAGTAAATAACTAAAAAGGAGGAGAGGTAAGATTAGTATCTAGAGTTGTCAAATGTAGGTTCTTATTAAGATTTGTGATTGTAAAAGTATCATACACATGTTATTCGTAAAATATTAGAAGAGTTAATTGCTTGTGGTTTAAATTATAAAGTTGTTGCTCATCATATCTTATTTCTATGTGGAGATGAATTGAATTGCAATCCTCCTAATTCAACTAATACCACACTATGCAAAAGGACAAGGTAACATTTTGTAATGATATGCACATCCACATTATTGGCAAGAAAGCACTACCACTCACAAATGGGTAAATCAATCATAGTTAATATTATATTTGAAGGGATCAAGTTAACTTAGAACAGAGTCCATTGAAGCAACAGGACTACTCACCAAAGCTGCCAAAAGCTTAAAATGTTAGTTTATTATCTACAAACTTTCTGTGGTCCTTTATATTACTTATAAGGGTAGGTAGTTGTAAAAATTAATAAAGTTTAAGTAGTTAATTACAAAATTGATAAAGTTTGGATAATTTATTATGAAAATAGGTAAAGTTTTGGCAATGTATTAATACATTGAAACTTTAGGTAGTTAATTGTAAAATGGGTAGAATTTTGATATTAAATATGACAGTAATCCTTAATTTTTAGTAGCCAATAACACTCTATGGGATTTACTATATCTTTATTAAGATATTTAGGAATGTTTTTTTTTTTATTATAAAATGGTTTTCTTAATTTTCTAATGAATAGACAATAATTCTGTTCTATAATGGAGCATTAAAATTTGGAGTTTACATGAAAACGTGCAAAATTGCGATTTTGATTTTGTCCATTTCTACGATCTTAATTACTATTAATTTTTACTCTTAAGATGCTACTATACCTAAATAATTATTAAGAATGTATATAAAAAAGGTATCATAATAATGTTATGCGATAGTTTTAAAATATAGATAATATCATATATTGTTAGAGATTAAAATGATAAAAAAATGAGAGATCCATTTTCCTAGGCTGCCAAAACAATTACCATAGCTTGATCGATGTCAAGTTGATCATCATCAAGCTTTTGTCTCTCTGCCATAAACTTACAATTTTACTGCACTCATTTATCTCAATAAATGTATTACAATATATAGAAAGGATAATTAGATCTAATTCATTCTATTGGAAGTTTATATAAAGGTGTTGGAAGGATTATATATATATATATATATAATTTCACTATCACTCGAGTCTAAATTGAAAGAAGAATAATGAAAACAAAGCGTACAAGCCTCTATCAAAAGATCAAAAGAGGACATTATCATGACCAGGCAGGGTCACATGGAACAACGTCGAGTGTTCATATGAAGAGTCGAAAATAAGTATATAAATAAGTTTTCATATTAAGATTTTTAAATTGCTGGGTAAATATACAAGTAATCTAATAACCGTTATTTGGTATCCTGTTATCCAACCGCAATAAATAGCAAATTTATTTTTCAGTTAACTTGCAGCGACTTATTTCAATAATTTTTCCAAACTTATGATCCTTTCCCTTACACCTAGTCTTACAAAGAAGTAAGAACAATCAGGCAATTATTCAAATTCGGGAAATCCATTAAAATAATATTATTTTTCTAAAATAATTATAAAATAGAGTATCCAAAACATTTATTTCAAAAATAAATCGTAAAGACGTGAAATTAGAACGTACCTTTAGTGAAGCAAAAATTGGCAAAATTGAAGTTGCAAAATCAGAATTTATTCTTGGTGGAGCCAAAATTGGCAAAACTAAAGGTGCAGACTTTAAGTAACTACTTTAAATAATTTTTTCCTACCAATATTCTCTAGCGTCTAATAATTTCATCATGTTCTCCCCACTGTCCAATAATTCTTTATCTTCTACAAACTTATATCTGCAAACCTACAAAGATTATTACAAAGTGACACTGCAAACATACACAATATCACATGTGAACTTCAATGGCAAAAAAAAAAAAAAAAAGTTATTGTATCGATACTCAGTATTATAAATTCACAAACAAAGTGCTTCTTCCTCCATCTCTCTTTTTGTTTCCTCCAGTGCTATTTTTCCCTTGTTTTAATTTTTACGCAGATTTCGCAAAAAGAAAAATAAAAACTTGTATAACTATAAGGAGTCTAAGAATATCAATAAGAGATCACGTTATCTTCAACAAAAAAGCTTGATTAGGTTATATTTTGGTACGTTTTTAATAAAAAATTTATTTTTTTTCCTATTATGTTAATTTTTGTCAATCTACAATACATTAACTATAATTCTTTGTAGGCTTCTTTTTCTTTTTTAAATACAAGTAGTAGTTGTTACTTTGTAGTGTGTTAGACATGATTATGTAAATCTTGTACGACGCAACATGTGAAGACGATGAACATTATGTGCAGTAAAAAATTTCGTATTAACTTTAAATGTAATATGTTGGTTTATTATTTAAACTGTTGTAAAATTATTTTGTTAATAATTAATCATTATTAATTTTTGAAAATTTCATATTAATGAAAATGTAACATGTTGGCTTATTATTTAAATTGTTGTAAAATTATTTTGTTATTAATTAATTTTTAAAAAATTAATTCTAAAAATTTCATATTAATAAAAATGTAATAAGTTGGTTTATTATTTAAATTGTTGTAAAATTAATTTTTTATTAATTAATCATTAAAAATTAATTTAAAAAATTTCATATTAATATTAGTGTAATATCTTGGTTTATTAATTAAATTGTTGTAAAATTGTTTTGTTATTAATTAATCAATAAAAATTAATTTTTAAAAGTTTTGTATCAATGAAAATGCCTGATTTATTATTTAAATTGTTATAAAATTATTTTTTTAATTAATTATTAAAAAATAATTTAAATTTTTTTCATATTAATATTAATGTAATATCTTGGTTTATTATTTAAATTGTTGTAAACTTGTTTTGTTATTAGTTAATTAATAAATAATTTCATACTAGCTGATTATTTAGCTATGTTATAGATAGGAAAACAATGAGTGACTATGCCAAATTGTTACCCGTGTAATGCTAGCATGTTTTGTCTTTGTTGTGTAGATTATGGAGCTTGGATCCTTCGATCGATCCATTTTGATGTAGCAGGTAAGACATCATTCACGGTCTTTTTTTGATGGAGAGGTAAATGACATATAACTTGTTGATCACTTTATATTCAATTGCTAATAGTACAACATTTTACTTCTTTACTTTTAGAATCAATCATGGCTTATCATTCGACAGTGCGAGTTAACACTTCAATGTGTCGAGAACATTATGCCTATAGATCCTCAAATTGAGCCATACCTACAATTAGTGAGATTCCAAGGTATGAGCTGCTTGCTCTTCATACAATTAAATTGGTATATGATAACCACCTTAGTTGAGCGGTGGGGGTTAGAGATGCACACATTTCACATGTTGATTAAGGAGTTTACAATAACCCTACAGGATATTGAGGTCTAGTTAGGCCTTCCAATCGATGGTTAGGCAGTGATAGGGAGTAGTTCCCTAGATTGGATTGCTACATATGAGAGGTTGCTTAGGGTGAGGCTAGATCCTAACAGTAAGAGGGGTGTATTAGTATGGTGTGGCTTTGGAATTTATATTGAGTCCTACCAAACCACATTGATGGAGAGTAAGTTTAGCATCATACATGAGCATATATCTTGTAGTTGCTTGGTGGATTTGTCTTTGCCGATAAATCTAATTCCATCATACATAGCATGTTCTTGCCACAACTAGAGCATCTCGATGTGACAAGGACATATAGTTGGGGGTTTGCATGTTTGGCTTGGCTATATTACCAACTTTGTGTCACATTTGTCACGTCAGCTTACGAGATTAGAGTGTTAGTGATACTCTCTTACATATTTGGGCATAGAATAGATTCCCACACATAACACTTGTGAGTTAGCACCGACTTATTATAAGGGTTGGAGCTTCATTAACTATACACTGGAGGATGAGGCTGTACACACAATATCACCTAACCTATGTTGTTGGGGCTTATTGAGATGCTCTCGATTGGCAAAATGATGAGTAGGTATTTCCTTAACTGTTTTTCACTTTTTGATTTCATTATGTGCATCATTAACCTTGAATCTTACTTACTATCCTTTAGCTCGAGTTGGAGTTGTACATAAGCAATCTAATTTACATCCTACCATCCTTTTGCAGAACGTGTAGAGATATTTGAACTGCTTGGGAGCTACTCATATGTTTCCATGTAGTCAAGTGGCATTTCCTTGACTGTGTCCCAAGGCATTTTGGGGGATACCAATATATCCTATAGGATGCAAATACATAGCCAAAGCTCCATTAGATCGACTTGTGTGGGAGGGTTGATATGGATTGGCCGACATAGCATGCATTGTACATCGTCTTATGGGACAAGTGTTTGGCCTGGTTGGTATACATAGAGGGACCTCATGTTGTGCAGCAACGATATAAGAGGTGGTATAGATCTATCGGCCATCAATACACATAGCACATCAACACTAGTTAGGTGATTCATTGCGTATTCGATACTAACTCAATTTACGATCCGTTGTAACATACAAGTTGATATATTACGACAAATCTACTAGATGTTGATGAGATGGACAATAGCTTAGCCCCAATGCCTAGCACATACATCATATCAAATCGTCATTCTATCAGTGATCCTTTTCCTACATTAACTACTCCATAGAAGAGATGCTTTGGTAAGTAATAAATGTATCAAGATGAATTTTCACAACCTATTTTTGGAATAAATTTTTCAAGTACCTTATTTCGTGATTATTTTTCAAAAATAATATTATTTCAGTGGATTTCTCATTTAAAGTCATCTGGTTGATAGAATAATTAGAATTTTGGCACCAAAAAAAAAAAAACTCATAATATCACTGTAACATCATTTAACTCCTACTAATTTCAACTATATATTAATTATATGTGATAATTAATCCTTCTTACTGTTCCTTACCTCCTATGTGGTCTACCTTTTTTGTTTTAGCTTTACGTATGTTTTGACTCCTCATTATTAACTTGATGATATAAAGACACGTATGTTAGATGGAAAGCACAATTATATGAGAGAGAGTTGTGCGGGGCTAATAGGGTATCCACTAAAATAATGCTATTTCAAAAAAAAAAATTGCAAAATAAGGTACTCAAAAGATTTATTCCAAAAAGAGGTTTTTAAATTGTAGACTTAGAACGCATCTTTAGTCAAACCAATTTTGGCACAACTAAAAGCGCGGACCATGTCTACACCTCCAAGCCCATATTGTGAATTTTTTTTTTTTTTAATTTGAGAAAATTTATTATTGAATTTTTTTATGAAAAATCATGCAAAGAAAATTATTTTTTTTTTGTTTTAAATCAAATTAAAAGTTTACACAAATAATATTAAATTTTTTTCATAAATTTAAAAATTATAAAAAATGATTTAAAATTTATTAAAAAGAAATCGCATCTCTTTATGCTTTATCTTATAGTATACAAAAAAAGAAGAAGAAAAAAAAATTGATATTCATGTGATTTGCTTTTCCAACTTTAAATGATTATAACTTTTCATATGTGTAAAGTTATGAAGCTCATAATATAGCAAAAAAGACTGATTTTAGTCTACTATAACTGAGACCAAATCTTATTCCGTTGACTATTTTTTCAAGAGTTAAAGTAACATGTTTTCATGGCCTATTAGCTATTGGATTGATGAAAAGAAGGAGAAGAAATGAACTTGTACTGAAAGCATGTATTTGGAATGTGTCTTTAGTACAAGAATTGTTGAAGGAATATTTCCGATTCTCGCATTTATAATCTATTTTTAGAATAAATTTTTTGAATACTCTATTTCATGAATTATTTAAAAAAAATTATATTATTTTAGTGGTTTCTGCCCATATTTGAACTCAGATTTAGTCATCCAAGGAGTTATAAATTAGGTCAACAAATGTTGTTGGTTAATTTATTTGGGATTTTAAAGGACAGCATACTTAGAAAAATTTTCTAAAAGAAACACTTGTTAAGGCTTGGACGCATGATGTTATTAAAATCTAGACTATTTCAATTGTTAATTTGGAAATTGATAAAAGTTAAGATAATGAAAACAGAAAGGATAGGTTTCCACGGTTGCCAAAAAACATACGATCAATGTCAAATTCATCATCACGCTTTTGTCTCTCTGCGACAAACTCGCAATTTTACTACATTCATTTATCTCATGCGATGTGTTATTGAATATTGAAAGTTTCTTTTTCTTTTTTCTTTGATTTGAAAATTGTCTTTTGTCGACATGTAAATTGAAAGTAATGTAACGAAAGCAAAACTCACAAGTCTATTGAACAAGCTACTAGGTAGAACTCCACACTTTCTTTCCTACGAGTGTAATGAAACTTTGTCTCAAATGAGGAAGTTCAATGAATTTGGATGCACAAATGAGGTTCAATGAATCTGGACGCACTTATGGATCCTTTGTTTTTTTTTTTCCCCCTTAACCGATCTTAAACGGAAGGCATGGCCTACTTCCTGTATTATGCGTGGAATAATAAAATCTATTCACTTTTTTTACCTCCTTTATCGTGTTAGTCCTTCTATTTGGCTTTACATACGTTTAGTTTTTAATAATTAACTTGATGATATGAAGATATGTATTTTAAATAGAAAATGATAATATACTACCGTTTCATATATATATCGAAATTGTAGTCAATATTAGAATCATAATAATTTTTTCTAGTAAATGCCCCTAATTTGCTTGTAAACTGGATCCATTTTAGATATGGATAATTTATAGCTACGTGTTTATGTGTTGGTTTTTTCTTAACGGAGGAAAACATCACCAGTCACCACGAGTCCTAGACTTTCACGTACCAGGATAATTCCACAGTACGATTATTTTTTATTGTTAATAACCTTTATTTTACTATAATGAATGGTGATTTACTATTAAAAAATTATCATAGTTTTAATTGTAAAATTCTACTCGTAATTATAACTAACGATGAAAAATTTAGAAAATGTTATCCATAGTGTAGCACACCCCTAATTATTGGGTTTTAATATTATGTAGTCTTATGATCTGCTTAAAATCTTGTAAGAAAAAAAAAATCTTGAAAATCTGGCAACCCTGGAGTCTCTTTCGGATGGAACTCCAAGGAGTCGTGTTAGAGCATTTTTATTCTTGATTCTTGATATCAAATCTAAGACTAATAGGATCTATTTATTGGGATTCTTAAGTGATGGAGAAATATCTTAAAAAGTAGTCTGAATTTATTATTACCTTAATATTGTTTTAATAAGTATTATCTATAAACTCTTAAGGATCTAAATATAAGATGAGAAAATTCTTAAGAAGAAACGGTTTTAAATATATTGATATGATATTTAAAAATCTTAAATAGGTTACTTAAGATTGAATATACCCTTAACAAACTATAGTTTCCCTAAACCGAAAAAATATAAAGGACAGCTGGCTATTTATTATCCTTTTATCCTTAAGAAGAAAATATTCTTAAAGTGTTGATATAATATTTAAAAATCTTAAATAGGTTACTTAAAATTGAAAATGCTTTCAACAACTACAATTTGCCCAAACTGAAAAAGTATAAAGGGCAGTTGTTTATTACTCATTTGGTAACGTACCATACCATATGAACCATTTGATTGTAACATGTCGTCCGCAATATGCTCGAGATAAGGATCATGGCGTATCGAGGATATATCCTGTTGCTTTTGTCGTGTTTGTTCACAATTGAAATTTCTACCAGTGATTCCAAGGTGATTGTCTGGAGAGACGACAACAGAATTTCCCTACCTAGAATATTGAACCGAAGATGCGACGGTATGGGAATCAAAGTCGGACGACATGTGCAAAAATGAACATAAACAAAATCCTGAGGAACAAAGCAGTCATCTATTTTTAATTAAGGGTTCACTTTTAAAGGAGAAGAACATGGATTGGCTGCAGCAAGAAATAGCAATTTTTTCAAGGGCAGATTGTAAATATATCTCTTAGTATTTGTTTTTTATACTTTAAACTTATTTATTTTTAAAATTGAATGTGTATGTATATTTTTAGTTATTTATACGATCATTTTACCCTTGATAAAATAACAAAAATATTTATTCAATTTTAAAAATTATATAAACTCTGATATAAAAAAGTAAAATCCTATCTTTTATATTCTAGTTTTTAGATATTTTTCGGTATGTATAATGATATATTCTATTTTCTTATTGTTTTCATTTTATGCTATATTCATCAAGGGTAAAATAGTAATTAGGGTTTTGAAAATACCTCCTTAAAGATTTTAGTGTTTAAATACTCCATTTTAAAAGTGATAGAAATAAAGCATATGAAATAAATATAAGAGAAAATTTACAATTTACTCATTTTTTAAGAAGCATCTCACATTTTCTCAAGGGTTAAACCAATAATAGGATTCACTATTTATGTACAATGAAAGCAATATTATAAGACAAATAAAATTAAATTAGTTGGATACATATTTATTCTTCATTTATTACACCTATGCCCGCACCCTTGCTTAAGTAGGTATTAAGTGCCAAAAGTTGTGTAGAATATAAGGGTGCATAAGATTTGTTTTAATCATTATAATTATACTTAGCTTTGATAGCCCCGATAGATTATAAGGATCGTTCTTGAAAATTACACAAATCTTCAACTTTTTTTTAAAATCTTAGCTAACGTGGATACATGGTGACGTTGTGATATTGCATTTCATCAGATATATTGAATTAATGAATGAAAAAAAATTACGAATGCAAAAAATAAAAAGAAAAGTATAGAAAATAATAAAAAAGAGAAATAAGTAGAAAATAAACAATGGAAAAAACTATGAAGGGTCATTGCTGGCCACCTAAAGTGCAAGGTTGGTTGGTGATCACGTTCGAAGGGGCTCACACATTAAGGTAGACATAGAATCATGTCACACGCTTTTACCATTTTCGTTGTTTTCGCCATTTCATGGTTGTTTAACATAGTGCCAAACTTTGTCACCTTCAAGAAGCCTTAGAGCTTCAAACTTCTATTCCACAAGCAATTACTTGCACAATAATGCATTAAAATAATCAATCTAAGATTCAATTAGTATTTTTTAGATTAACCAGTGATTTTTTTTTGGGGGGGGTTTAAAAAGGTCTAAAAATCACTAATCAATTTGCCAAATAAGGTTGGCCCTAATACTACCATAGTGCGATTTAATTGTCAAATATTTTCTATTAAGTATCTTTTGGTGATATCTTACATGGATAGTCCACAACTGCAGTCAAAAGCATTGCATTTACAATTTACCCATTTGTTCCTAAAATATCTCACACTTTTTGAAACTATTCGTGTAATGCAAGCAATATTGTAGGACAAGTAAAATTAAGATTAAATGGAGACATATTTAGTCTTAATATATTAAACCCATGCCCACACCCTTACTTGAGCAAGTATTAAGTGCCAAAAGTTGCCTAGAATATAAGGGCTCATAAGATTTATTTTAATCATCATTATATTTAAGTTAATTAGCCCTTACATGTAAAACTAGGATTTTACAACTTCTCAACATCCAACTGCCACAAAAGAGTTTATAAACAAGTGTAAACACCCCATTTTTGCCCCTAACAATTAATAATGGTCAATTTTCAATTTTTTTCATTTTTTACAATTTTTCTTCTAATTTAATAAAAATAGGAAAAATATTCAAAAAATAAAATAAATAGGAAAAATGTATCAATTTTGAAAAATAATTGTAGAAATAATAAGAAAATGAGTTAAATGATTTTTACAATTTTTTTGAATTTCAAAATAATACAAAAATAATAAAAATTGCACTGCATATATGCAAATTGTGAAAATAAAAAAAATTGAGAAGTGGGCTAGTCCAGCTGGTCCGAACCATGGCCAAAGACGGGGGGGAAGGGGCTCGGTCAGACGTTCAAAACTTGGAGGAGGCATTTCTGCGTTTTGCTCGATTTTCATTTTTGCTTGGGACACGTGTTAACATTTTTGCCTGTGATTTTCTCCTTCCTTTGTCTGAGATCGTCGCCGACGAGGAAAAAATGGATTTTCAGCTGTTTTGATTCGATTTTTTACACAAATCCAACAGATCTTTAACTAAAATAAGATAAACATCATCCAATTGGAATCAAATCGCAACAAATTGAAAGATTTACACAAATAGGAGATGGGTTTTTCAATCGAAATCCGATTTGTCTCAATTGGAGGAAATCCAAGCTTATCCAGCTCGATTTCTTGCGTTTATAAATAGGAATCGAGGGGAGGAAGCCAAAGCAACGGATCAAAAGTGAGAAAATAAGTGAGATTGGAGCTTCACTGGAGTTCTCGAGCACGACCGCTGATCATTACCACCTTGAAACGTCGTCTGGGGAGGTTTTTAATCGCAAACACCACCGGCCTTAGGTTCCTCATCTTTGGAAGCTTCAGAAACACCCCCCATTCGACAAAAAGGACCCGTTGGAACACCACTGACGAGAATCTCCAATCGCCGTGACCGATCTGACCCGACCCTACCGACCTGACCCGTGCACTATATTCGAACCCAAGTAAGTCGGATTTTTCGATTTTTTTTTTCTGATTTATTATTATTTATTTATTTATCGAGTTTTATTTATTATTTATTTATTTATTCATTTGTTATTTATAATTCAAAAAAATAATATTAGGAAAATGTTAGAATTTAGATTATTTTTTCAGGTTTAGTTTGGATAGAATAAATAACAAAAATTATTATAAAAAATAATAAAAAATAAAAAAACATATATTAGAAAAAATGATAGAATATAGATTTTTTATGTTTAGTTTAGGGTCGATAAAATGATAAAAATAAAAATGATTAATTAATTAATTAATAAAAATTAAAATAATAATAATAATATTAGAGGTAGGATAATAATAGGGCAATAAAATTTTTTATCACTTAGAAAATTGCTTTTCTTAAATAAATCAAAAATTGGTTTTTCCTTTAATTGTTATTTTTCAAAAACATAAAATAATCAAGTTTAGGCTTAGATTTTTTCCAAAAAATACTAAAATGATAAAAACTTAAACTAGAAGTAATTTAATAATTAAAATTAACAAACACACTAAAGTTTTTCATGAAAAGCGAACTACAACTTGTTTGATCCTAAATAGTGGGTACGTAGGCACCAATTTGGGGCAACTCTAAAAAGAATAAAAAATCATTTTCCATAGCTAGAATAAGTTAACCAATAAACAAAAACACAATAAAAAATAATAATAACAAAAATAAAAAACAAAAGACATTAGGATAAGGTTTAGATTTCAGGAGAGTAGGATGGTAACCTTAAGATTTTAATAGGTTAGCTTCCGAGTCCAGCAATCCTACTTTTCCCTTTCCTCTTTCAAAATGAAAAGAGGATTCCGTTGACTAGTTGTCCAAATTAGGATTAATTTGCTCAATTAGTTCTAATTCAATCTTTCCCAACCACAGTATAGTGGTGACTCCAAAATAAAATTCCTAGTTCAATTCGAGGATCTATATTAGATGAGTATAGGGTTTAGTATAAATCGGATTAGGAATAAAAATAAAAAATAAAAAATTAGACTCGACAACAAGTTATATACAACGTTTGAAGTATTAAGATTTTTCTACTATCTTAGTATAGATTTGTATCGATTATTTATGTATTTTAGATAATAGTGATCATCCCAATCGAACATCATATGCTTGGCAGAGTTGGTGGCTATAGAATCGATAAGCTTTGCTACCTAATAGTCTTTATTACTTCCCCTCCCAATTTTCCTCTTTAAACAATGAACAAACAAAACCAAAGGAAAAAAGAAGTATGAGCGAACTTCTGTTTGACCGTGTGAGGTTTCGTTTTACACGAGGTTATGATGGATACCATCCATGCGTTGCTTCATGTATTAAAAGGACAGCCACATTCCTGAAGATATTGACCAAACTTTAGCTATTATGTGAAGGACAATACTTGGACCACCATTTAAAGAGAAAAGAAAATGAGAAGAAATATTATTAGTTCTCTTATATGAGTAAAGAAGGAAAAAAATGGTAAGAAAGTTGGTAATATAAACTTATTTTATTAAAATTGTTGTGCTAAGAATTGAATAACATATGAGTCTACTAAACACTCATATTATAGTAAAGTTTGTATATGATCTTCATTTTTCATGTTCAAATTTATGAATACCTAAAAAAACAAAATCTCTGAACAGTGTGAGCAAAAACTTAATAAGTAATCTATTGCACAATTACATATCACAGTTCATAAGTAAACTTACATCTAATGCAATAAACACAAGTTAATTAACTCAAACTCCCTTGCATGTATATATACATTGTTGCATACTTAACTATGGTATGGGTGCTCCCATAATCTTTCGAAATCAATACACATCTAATATGAGATTCATTACCACTACAATCATTTATAAAAACATCTTATATCACTAATACGACTTGATTAAAGCTTTTTTTCAATAGATTATTTTGTATCATAACAGCTAGTTGATGAATAATCAACCTATCACTTACAGTGAATTTTTTACTTAAACTATACACAATCACATCACCCCATATTGCTTACAAGATGGTACAACTACCGATCCATGATCTCCACTTTTGATACGTGATACTTCCATCCTCTAGATATAGGCGTAAGCAAAACAAAAAATCAATTTATTGATCCAATATAATTTATCGTTTAATCCTACGGGCATACATAACGTGCGTAAGCCAATCGTATTATTTTGCTCGGAGACTCCTTATGTGCTTTTTTTCATAGCATCTCATTGGAACAAGGGGTGGCTATTAACTGAACGGTGTTTTCTTATTTGCTTGGTTGATGACCACGCTCGAACCTAGCGGAGGAAAATAGATTATCAACATATCAATCGTTTCCTTGCTTGTTTGGAATTTGTCTTGATCCTGTCGGGTGTAATTGAAGCCTAAAAATCAATACTTTCCATCATCACTAATTCAATTAAGTGTAAACATTTACTCAATTTCAACCCTAGAGCGCACTACAAATCCATATTCGATTTATTACTGAATTGGCTATTGGATTTTTAATTTTCAAAGACGTTTAAAATTCCCTTTCCAATTGACATAATAAATGGTAGGCTTAAAAAGCAATAAGTGGCGTAAGTATGCACGCCTCGGTAACCATGAAGCGTATGGATGGACGAGTCCTGAGTGGGATTTGAGCCTGACGACGGTGAAGTTGCTCCATTTCAAAACAAAACACAACTTCTTCATGCGTCTTTTCAGAACAAGATAGCATCACAACATAGAATGAATTGGAATGGAGAAAGAATCAAGGTGAAGGGAGTAGCAAATGTGATAATAAAAATTTTAATTTAGCATAACATTTACTTAATTTAAATTTTGAATATAAAATAAGGTAAAATATTCAAATATTTAATTGATTCTTTAAACTTTAAATACTTTCTCAATTCTACGCTTAAAATTCGAAATTATTAAATGTTTATTGAATAGAATTTTTGTTTGTCTACCTGTATTTGTTGATACTTATATTTTGCAATTAATGAGTATTGACGAAAATGTTAAATTTTATAATTAAAAATTAATTAAATATAATATAATTATATATTATATAAAAATATGGCGTTTACCGGTTTCAAACATTAGTATTCTTGATAAAAAGCAAGCTTCAAGTATAAAATTAGGAAATAGGCAAAATTCAAATATATTTTTGACATCATCTCGAAAACATTTAAAGTTGAGATGTAATTATTTTAATATTTTCCGCTTCTATTAATATAAAGTTACCGTACCAATTATGTCATAAACCGATCGAGGTCAGAATCGTCATTTGAAATCCTTATTTATTAGTATAAATACTTCTGCGAGGAACACAACGTTACATGTGCCTCGCTTTCTTACCTCCGTCTCATTCACTTCCGACACGTTTCACCGGATAGCCGGCTTGTTTTACAAACATCAGAGCCTGTTCCAAAAACATTTATCAAAGAAAAACTCAACTCTGATTAACAGCCAAAACCCGTCATATCCTCTCCACGTTTCGAGCTCGTACAATACAGAAAATGGGATTCGAGACTGCATCCTTTATGTCTGATTTTCTAAAGCAGTGCGGTGGTTACGCTATAATCGACGGTGGCTTTGCGACTGAGCTTGAACGCCATGGTGCTGATCTCAATGACCCTCTTTGGAGTGCCAAATGTCTCATGACTTCCCCTCAACTAGTTAGAGGGGTATGAGCGTGAACTCCGTTTTCACTATCTTGCCCTTTTTTTTAAATAATTATTATTATGGTAACTGCTTCACGCGACTGGTTGTTCTGTATATATGTCCTATAGCAGAAATCTAAATTATTTGCTGCTAAGTCCTATGTCAGTATGACAATGGTATCATGTCAAATAGTTGCATAGTCCTGGAATCCATGCTCGACATAGCCGTGGATCAGTATCTATGCTTGAACATCTGGCCATTTCTAGGACTGTGTAAACCGTCGAAAAAATCTGCCGTTAACCATTTTAATCCTTGATTTCCTTAATCGTGGGCGGAAAAATCTGGTTCGCATCATATGCTGGGTATAGCTAAGGAAAGTCCCGAAGCACGCTTATTTGTACCACCCGAGAGTACTCGGTTTTGGCCAAGTGCCATGTGACTCTGGAATGAGTCATTACCTGGTGGCATTCTAGTGAGTTGGTTGAGTCGCTTTTTTAGTTCGTTTGGACGTCAGTGTGTAACTTTGGCGTTTCTAGATTATGTTTTACTGATGCCAGAAAAGTTGTGTTTCGCTGGACCACTCACTGTTCTTTGAGTTTGCTGGCAAACATCTAATTGTTTTACAGGACCACTGGACCAAGGCTTCGCACTCTTCCAAAAGAAAGATAGTCAAGAGTAACATACAAGTATTATAAAGAAAGTGGAGAGAAAACAGGGTGTATTATCAAATGGTTTTTCATTTGTAGTTTGAGATCTCAATGGTCTTGCAAAAAGTTGAAGCTGAGCTCCATGTAGAATCCCGCACTAAGGGAAATATGGAAGAATTACTAAAAGAGCTGCTGTAGTATTTACAGCTTCTAAATATTCGATTAGATGCAGATAGTTTTCTGATACGGACTTGGCTATCCACGAATTATTTCACAGATGGCTTTCTCAATTTCACCCGCTTGCAATTTTAACGCTGGAAATTGAAGAAAATAAGTTTAGAGAAAAAGTATAAGACAAGTTTTTAAATTGTTACTCTGTTAAGTGCATCAAATATGACTAAGCGATGGCATGTCAAATGCAATGTTCAGATATCTTCAACTGAGGATCTGCTGGTTGTATCTAGGATCATAATATTCTAAACTGAAAATTAAGAAGAAACCCCATCAATCTGGAGGATGGTGTCCTGTGCCTGTTGTCTTCTGCTCCAATATTCCGAATGCTTCCCCAAGAGATGAATCTTCTAAATAATTTAATGCATAACTCACCCAACTTGAAGGAAATATCTATAGGTCTCGGATGAACTGTCAATTAATGTTAATGCAACTATTGATCACGTTCCATTAAGTTCATCACTAGCGGCCCACAATCTGTATGAAGAGAGAAAATTTGTATTTTGAATGCAGAAATGTTTCCTAAACTCCATGTGCGCTTGGGATGATAGTGCAATTGCCAGGAAAGCAGCAAGATGTTTGTTTATATCTTTGATCATGTATTTTTGTGTACTGTCCAAAGATATGTTATTGAACAGCTAAGAGAAATGCAATTGCTCCAAATAATGGTACATTGGAGGAAATGTTATTATTCATAAAGTATAAATTTTCAAAGAAATGCCGGTCTAAGTAGTGGATGTACTTCTAAACTGGGTACATTGTTGCATTATTTCATTTATTAAAATGGTCAATGTTGCAGGTACATTTAGATTACCTTGAGGCTGGAGCTAATATCATACTTACTGCATCGTATCAGGTAAAAAAAATTTTACTTCCAGGAAACTTAAACGAGAAAGCAGCTATGTGTACGGATTGCTGACATTTTTATTCTATATATTATCCAGGCAACCATTCAGGGGTTTGAGGCCAAAGGATTATCAACAGAAGAGGCTGAAACCTTGCTAAGGAGAAGTGTTGAGATTGCCTGTGAGGCTAGAAAAATTTACAATGACAAATGTATCAAAGATTCATTGTATTTCATAGAAAATGGGAGAGTATCGAGACGCCCTATCTTAGTGGCCGCTTCTATTGGGAGCTATGGAGCTTATCTGGCTGATGGTTCTGAGTATAGGTGAGAAAAATAACTGAGATGGACAGTATTTATGCAGACTATGCTTTCCTATATTGCTTCTCTTATTTTTAACAAAATGAGATATAAGCATTACTCCATTAATGCATTTTCAACGATATATGTTGCTCTTGTGGATAATCAAACTCAGCATTCATCATCTGAGATGTAGTGTGGCTTGTCATCTTACTAGAGAGTCCTGAGAAGAAACCTTTTAAGAGTAGAGCATTGTGTGATATTGGAGTCTATACAATCCTTGTCTTCAAAGGTCCAGCAACTAAAAGTTACACCATGAGGGTACAGATACTTGTGCTTTTCTCTGTTGAGGGTGTCTGGTACTAAGAAAAGTAATAAATTATCCAGAGTAACTGAAAGACCTTTTGTGTTCTGAACATGAATGGAAAACTGGACTAAAGTATCAATCTTTGCATGTCTCTGGTCTACCCAAAGTTAGAATGTGAGAGACAATGAGCCAGTTCTAACTCATTCCTTCTCTCGTTTCTTATCTTATTTGATTTCAGTGGGAACTATGGAGATGGTATTTCCTTGGAGACATTGAAGGAGTTCCATCGGAGAAGGCTCCAAATTCTGGCTAACTCTGGAGCTGACATAATTGCATTTGAAACTATTCCAAATAAATTGGAAGCCAAGGTCCTTTCTTCCTCTCTCAATGTTTTTGATTTGGTAAAGAAGCTTAAGGGTTATCCTATGATTTCTTCTAATTGTTAACTGATCGCGCTCTGTAGTTGTTTATCTGCATCTGCTTGTAGAACTAGGACATGTACATATTTTCCTTCTAATTTTAAGACACGATTTCTGTCTCAATCGAAATTTTGGAGACTCGGAATCCTTAAAAAATCATCGTCATATATTTTACTCTGTCAAGAAAACATTGTTATTTGGGACTTTTTTTTTTGTTTGAAAGTATCACTTGTGATTAACTAATAGGTGCCTATCCTTGGCCCAAAAATAAATAATAATAATAATAAATAAATAGATAAAATAATTATAAAATAGGGAGTATTTGTCTATCTACTTGATGAGCCTGATGTGCGTAGGTTCTTCATATTCTGTGTAATTTTACATGTCAGGCTTTTGCGGAGCTTCTCGATGAAGTAAATGTAGCAATACCTGCATGGTTTTCTTTCACCTCGAAGGATGGAACCAATGTGGTTAGTGGTGATTCTATATTGGAATGCGCATCTGTTGCAGATGCTTGCATGCAAGTGGTCGCTGTTGGTATCAATTGTACCCCTCCTAGATTTTTACATGGACTAATTTCATCCATTAAGAAGGTATTTTTCCCTAACTGGACGTCGATCCATTTGGTATCTTAAGCTATGTAAATCATGACTTCCTGCTGGACGTGCAGAATTAGACTACCAAACACTTATCTCGTTAAGAACTAGAGATTGTCTTTCTGCATTTATGCAGCTTTAGGGTGTTTCAGTTAATTTGCATCTTTATTGACCGTATTCCTATCAAGTTACGATGCCTGTGGCTATGAATCATGCAGGTCACCACGAAACCAGTTCTCATTTATCCAAACAGCGGCGAGACTTATGATGGAGAGCGCAAGGAGTGGGTGGTGCGTATGAAATTTTCATCCTTTCTTACATCCTAATACAATATTTTCTTCTGCCGCTAGACTCCATAAACTCAATTCAGGGAGAAAGCTTTTCGCTCCTTGTTTTTATTTAATCTTTGGGGCTGTTCAATGATTCATCATATATAAATCTTTATCTCTGTTTCAGTCATCAACTGGGGTGGTGGATGAAGATTTTGTGTCGTACGTCGGCAAGTGGAGGGATGCCGGGGCAACGCTATTTGGTGGTTGCTGCAGAACAAGTCCAAATACCGTAAGGGCAATATCCCGTGCTTTGTCAAACAAATCTTCATATAGTACTACTCTTAGTTCAATAGCTGCCTTAGATAACAGTTTGAGAGACTGAAGGTGTACTCTTAGTTCAAAAGCTGCCGTAGATACAGTTTTAAGAGACTGAATGTAATTGTGCGTTAGCTGAATGCATTCACTTTACCAGAATGAAGAAATATCTTAAGTTAAAATAAGCAAGTCGTTTGTGGAAATAAACTTAATGCTTTATTATCTCTGTTGGCTGCCATTCTCTATTTTCCTATTCAGATTTTCATGATTTCCTTGTTTTAGTTTCACTTAGTGACTGTATCAACGGACATCAGGAGCGATAAGCTTAGATAAAATGGCAAGCGAACGGGGGGCAGTTTATCCTTACATAGGGGGGCAGTTTTTCGGGGTTATCAAAAAAAAAGAAGAAAGTAGTGAAATTATGAAATTTACGAGTAATGTGAGGAAGTATGAATTTTTGAGGAAAAGTACTTACTTCTAGTAAAATTAGGAAAAATAAAAAGGTTTGCGAAATAAAATCAACATTTTTTGCAAAATGTATTGGTCTTGTTATGGTATTGAAATCTATGTAACACACTAGTATTAGAAATTTGAAGTTGTGTTAGTTTGCCCTTTTGAGGCAAATTTAATCTTAAAATATGGTTATGGAAAAACTAGTTCCTAACATAAGATTACAAAATTAGATATTAAATATGTGATTTTGAGATCTATTTTTGGAATCACAAAAATCATATGCTTAACATGCGAGTTTTAAATTTTTATGAGAAATTGCATGTTAAATATTTGACTTCTCTATAAAAATCACATGTTCAACACGTGATTTCTATAATGACTTTTCAACATGCAATTTCCATATAACTTTTCAACATGGGTGAAAACTATTCCTTGTTCTTTGGAGCTAGGATTGGGTGAAGTGGGTTCTTGTTGAAAACGAGTAATCTAACTTTAAATATATTCCAAACCCATGACATAATGTAACAGTTAGAAAAAACCCTTAAAAGTTTTTTAGTCCACAGCAAATATTAAAGTCTATATAACACAACCAACTTGTCAAGATAATAAAGCCGTGACAATTTTAAAGTTCATGACATAAGTGAATTGGAGAAACAACATGATTTCATCAATTCATTCAAATTGAACAAGTATAATTACGTAGCTAATGTAAACGAAGTTAGAAATACACATACATTTATGAAAAAAGGAAAAAGTAGTATATGTAATTATGGATAAGCCAACTACATAAATGTATGTCTAATCCTTCCTTCGATGTTATCTCTCATATTGTCCGTGTCCATATTATGCCGAACTCTTTCCAATCCTAGAAAGAGTTGCTAGGTCTTCTAACATTAGAATGGGTCTAAGCATGGAATAGTGGCTTATCTCACGAAATATACCAAAGATCTATCTATGTGAGTCCCTCCCCCATATCTGATGGACTTGAATATCTCTCCTTTTGGGGAGTAGGTGAAATAACTGTAGAAGTATATAGTAGATCAACGTCGGGTGTATAAAACTCTATCGGATCGACAATGAATGTTGGAGCACTATAAAATGAGGAAGAATGAGTCATTGGTGGGTAATAAGAGGTTAAGGAATCTACATGAGGATTAGGAGATTCACGAGCTCGTCCTCTCCCTCAGGTGGCATGAGGTGGGGGCATCTCCTAATTGTGATCCCGATGACTGGAGGAAATAATGTAACACCCCCATGGCCCTGGAGGAGATGCCTCTCAATAGCTGTTGTAGCTTATGTTTTATTTAAGGAATCCGCTACCTCAATGCGAGTAAAGGCATTCAATTACATGAAAGTCAAGTATGTTAATTATTAAATGCAGAAAACATAAAGGTATAATGATATAGTTTAGTTAAAGTGACTTACTAGGGCATCCACCATTACTCCGGTGCAACCAATATACCATCATGTGAAACTATGGTACTAAGGGTAATACCCAGGATTTGCCTTATCTGGCAATGTGTTGTTGAACTCTAGTTAAATGATAGACAACCGCTACTCCTCTCATTGCTAGATGTAAACCACATGTCTCCTCCTCCAATCCTCATTGATTTTCTCTCTAAGATCGATCCTTTGGAAGGAAGGAGATGTGTCACATTGCTTTGGCATCCTTTGAACCCCACCAAACTACCGCATAACTCAATTAGGATAGTGCCACTCTATAATGTGAAAGCAAATGAGAGGCACCTGTGCAAGCTAAATATCACTCCCTTCCCGACAGAAAAGTGAAAGCTCTTTTAAGATACCATTTGTATATGACATCTAACAAATCTACAAGAAATGAAGTTATTTAGTGAATAGCAAACAAGTAAAGTAAACAATATTAAATTAACTAATGTACTAAACTTGTTTAGGTGTTTGTCGATAGATAGTGTCTCGATAGTATGAAAGAACATGAGTGATGAGCCGTATGACATTAAACATTGCATGCCTACAACATGCTACATGGGTATCATGGCGAATGTAGATTTGATGTCGAATTGGAGCGATATGTGGCAATCTATCCCAACCTTAGAACCGATGAAGAACTATAACTTCACCTATCTCTTGTATAGATGCATCGATAGTATGACATAGGAATCTATATAACCAAGCTAAGCATATCGCCCCTAGCTATATTATCTCACTACTTGAAAATCCTTCAAAAGTGGGAGAAACGTCAAGTGGACTAGACTAGAGGATTTATTTTCAAAGATGATTCCAACAATCAATTGCAGGATGTATCCACGTATGTAACATATGATGGATAAGTCATCTACATTGTTCGGTAATCCCCTAAAATAATTCTTCAACTAAGACATCTTAAGCCATCCTTCGGAGATATCACGAGGGCTAGGCTTAACATTAAGTAAGTGCTCACACTTATCTGCTCAAGATAAGCTGGTGATACTAGTGACTACATGTTTGTTAATGAGCAAACCATCATTAATTCATAACTTACATTATAGCTTTGTGACTATACTACATTTGCCTTCATAACTTTTATAAATTTCTTAAAATCCTTTTAACTTTTAAAATCAACTCTTCCACAACCCCCCCCTAAAACAATTTGTGATTTCATAACCCACACAAATTTTGTAATTTGACAAAAAAAATGGTAAAATCACTTTAAAAAAAAGTCACTTCATTCAAATTTCATATA